>CM030360.1:20889229-21034229 GCA_017893485.1 Hemerocallis citrina
CGGTGATGGTGGCTTCGGTGCCGCCTGCGGAGTCTCTTTCGCAACTGTAACACCCCTGTCACAAACTCAGACAATTTATACAATTTCTCAAACAAATTATTTATAGTATAGTACAACTGCCCGCCACAAGCTGCCTCTCAAAAAGTGGTTAACCGGATTGGTGAATCTTGAACATAGGCTATATTATTTATTATTATTTAATCTGTTTATATTCCCGATATGGGACTATTACAATCACATCTCCCCTCATTCTCCCATGAGCACAGCGACCCCAGTAGTGGGCCTCATGCCCACGTCATCAAGACAGAGCACTCAACTGTCTTTATCACAAACCGGGTGGTCCTCCTCTCCTCCCCCACTAACGTCAACAAGTGATGTCAGCGCAACAACAGTACAGCGCTGCTATTTTCAACCCCGTGGGCGCCCCTCTATTTCCACTTAATTTACCATACTGCCGTCCCGATATATATATATATATATATATATATATATATATATATATGCCTTTAGAAATTACGGGATGTTACATACACCTCCCTTCAGAAATCAACGTCCTCGCTGAGGATGGGGCATGCACAATCTAGTGCAGGATCTACTTTTTAGCCGATGTGGAGTAGTCCGTAAGCGTCGCTCTCGTCTTTGAAATACTGGAGACTAATCCCACTCCACGGATCATTCTGTAGCTCTTACGTCCATCGTCCCAAAATACTGGAGATTGTCTCACTCCGTTGATCATTCTGGAGTCCAGAACTCATGACTCTCCCACCCTCGGTGTCGAAAGTCGACTCTGATATCATTTTGTAACACTCCTACCCTAAACTCAGACAATTTATACAATTTATCAGACAAATTATTTACAGTATAGTACAACTGCCCACCACAGGCTGCTTCTCAAAAGGTGGTTAACCGGATTGGTGACTCTTGATCATAGGCTATATTATTTATTATTATTTAAACTATTTATATTCCCGATATGGGACTATTACAATCACATCTCCCCTCTTTCTCCCGTGAGCACAGCGACCCCAGTAGTGGGCCCCATGCCCACGTCATCAAGACAGAGCACTCAGCTGTCTCCATCTTAAACCGGGTGGGCCCCTTCTACTCCCTTGCTGACGTCAGCAAGTGACGTCAGCGCAACAACAGCACAGTGCTGTTGTTCTCAACCCAGTGGGCCTCCCTCTATTTCCACTTAATTTACCATACTGCCATCCCCTATATATATATATATATATATATATATATATATATATATATATATATATATATATATATATATAGGAAAATCTTCCATTGTGCACCACCCCTCCGTGTGCACTCGTGTGCATTCGGCCTTCCTGCCTTCATATTGACGTTCCGAAAAAATAATGATTTTCAACCATACAATTATATATATATATATATAAGGAAGTCTTCCGTTGTTCACCACCTATGGTGCACTCGGCGTGTGCACTCAGCCTTCCCGCCTTCATATCAACGATCTGAACCATTCACATTGATCTACACATCTAACTTAGTCTAAATATGTAAAATCAAATCATTTAAAATTCATTTGCCCATTCATTGAAGTGTTACAAAATTGTATGGCTGAAAATCATTGTTTTTTATAGTCACATGATGGATGGGCAAATGAATTTCAAATGATTTGATTTTACATATTTAGACTAATTTAGATGTGTAAATCAATGTAAACGGTTCGGATCTTCGATACGAAGGCGGGAAGGTCGAGTGCACACGAGTGCACAAGAAGGGGTGGTGCACAATGGAAGATTTTCACGCACGCACGTGTGTGTGTGTGTATATATATATATATATATATATATATATATATATATATATATATATATATATATATATATATATATATATATATGCCTTTAGAAGTTACGGGGTGTTACAACAATGACCAACAACTCCGGGGCGTTCAAAGCGTCCTGGCCCTTCTTCTTCCACGGAGACGCAACTGAAGAGGGAGGAGGAGGGGGGCTTCAAAGATCCCCACTGTGCTTTTTTCCCTTGGGATCCTCGGCCACCCCAGTCTCCACGTCCTCGACTTGGCCTTTCTCTTGACCATCTTCCTCTCTGCATCTGCCTTGGCCCTTGCACTTCCCTCAACTCGAAGGCCAGCCTTGGTCGTAGTCTCGGCTGCCTCCCTTTCTGCCTTGCGGGACATGCACCTTTCCATCAGAAGCACGTTGGAAACCATGATATAAGAAGAGTAGATTCGATAAGGGGTGAAGCAAAGAAAATGAAGGAAGAAAGTGAAGAGAGAGAAGATTGAAGAAAATAATATATAAGCATGAAAGGGATATCGGACACTGTGCGCTCATGTGGCAATAGTGGGATGCATGGATCCCTTGATCCTTGGCTTCTCCTCTAGTAAGACCCCTCGCATCCCCGTACGGCCACAGTCGTAGGCAGGGCCCGAGTCTCCGACACCTCTACCAAAGTGGTCGGATCCAACCCCGAAGGATTGTCAGAAAATTGTCAAAAGTCACAGCGAAATTAAGACCTAGTAATACCAAAAGTCATTATCATTCCATCTCAAATAATCGGATACAAAAGGCAGTGACCAGTTTGTGTTCGGCAAAAACACAACAAAACATAAGAGATAAAACAAAGGGGGCTCCCCCCGAAAACCAGACGAGCATCGACCTCTCCTACGGCTCCAAATCATATCAATATCAAAATCTCAAAAGAAAATCCCCAATTTGGATTTATTTCTACAAACTCACTAATTTCTCAATTTCGATTTTCATGTCATGATCTCTTGATTCATAACTTTTCCTTTCAAATTCCTCAAAACTGAATTTCTGCCACAACTCATAACCATAATCGCCATATCAAATTTGTATTCAACCAATACTCAAAAGTAATAAAAGTCTCACCTTTATTAGGTTCATGCATCAAGAACAATTCAACATCAATCCAAGAAAATAGCCTACCCATGGTCTCTCAATTTACCCACATGCAATTTTATTCACATACAACTAGGGTTTCACAAGATCCAATTTTCATCCATCCATCCAAATTCATAATGTGCATATTCATATTCAAACCCTAAACATGCTTTATAGCAAATAAAATTCAACATCCAAGATCCATTAAAACATTCATATCATTTGCATACAACATTCACAAATAAAAGAAGACAAACGAATCACTCACATACAACATTCAAAGAACAAACAAAACAATTATATCACTCACCTCGAATGAAGAAATCTGATAAGAAACCTTTCTTTTGCGAAATCCAAGATCCTCTCCTTAATCCTCCAAAAACAATAGACCCTTCGTGTTGTGCAGCGAAAGACGGCCGCACTTCTTTTAAATAATCCGGAATAGAAGATTTAGGGTTTTCAAACACATTTGCAAAATAACCCCTTGAAAATATAACTTTTCATAAATAGATCCCTATACTTGGAAACTTGCTAAAACCAATTAAATTGAGATTTAAAAGTAAAATAGACACCTTATTTCCAGCTGGCACTATTTGAAAAGTCCAAAAAATAGTTTTGCACTTTCACCCCTCAAAATGACAAGATCCTTCTTTTTCTTAATATTTGCAAATAGATCCAATAAATATCAGAAAAATCTAGAAAAATTACAATTAAATCCCAAATAATAAATGATGATTTTCCATGAAGAAATTTTGGCTTTTGAACTTCTCAAGAAAATATTTGCACGTGTTTTGCACGTGTAAAAGATATATTTCCAGAAAAATATTTATTAAATCTCCAAAAATCATTTTAATTCATTTATATACTTTTTTTAAAAAATACGGGGTACTACATCACTCCCTCCTTAGAAGAGTTCTGTCCTCAGAACTATTGCTAATGAGGTCCAAAATAAGAATGAACAAAGAAATTGAAATCTCATAAATGAACCATAGTCCGAAACATTCACATAGAAGGACATAATCAATTAAAAGAAATACAACTCAGTTCAATCGTACATTCATTCAAAGAAATACCATCACATAAATAAGATACAATCATATAAAAAGCTCAGGAAAATCCTTCTGCATGCGATCCTCTGGCTCCCAAGTAGCCTCCTCGAACTGCTGATTCCTCCACAGCACCTTGACCATAGGTATCACTTTGCTCCTAAGAACTTTCTCCCTACGGTCAATAATCTCAACAGGTTGTTCCTTGTAACTCAAGTTCACCTGTGGACCTTCAGGAATCTCTACCAACTGATGATTCTGATCCGGCACATACTTCCTCAACAGTGACACATGGAACACATCATGCACCTGTGCCAACTCCTCTGGAAGCTCCAACCTATATGATGTCTTGCCAATCCGCTCCACTATCCTGTATGGCCCAATATACCTTGGTGCCAACTTGCCTCCCTTACCATATCTAATCACTCCTTTGGTCGGAGACACCTTGAGGAAAACTGCATCCCCAACCTCAAACTCCAATTCCCTTCGTCGAGTATCAGCATAACTCTTCTGCCGACTCTGGGCCTCTACCAACCTCGTGTGAATCAGCTCAATCTGCTCTGACGTCTGATGTACGATCTCAGGACCAAACATCTGCCTCTTGCCAACTTCGTACCAACAAACCGGTGTCCTGCACCTCCGCCTGTACAAAGCCTCATACGGCGCCATCCCGATACTCGCGTGGTAACTGTTGTTATAAGCAAACTCAACCAATGCTAAGTATCTCTCCCAACTACCACCGAAATCCATAATACAAGCCCTCAGCATATCTTCCAGTACTCGATTTACCCTCTCTGTCTGACCATCAGTCTGTAGATGAAACGCGGTACTGAAATCAGTTCTGGTGCCCAAAGCTACTTGTAGGCTCTTCCAAAACCTTGAGGTGAACCTTGCATCCCTGTCGGAAACAATCAACACAGGAACTCTATGAAGCCTCACAATCTCACCAATGTACAACTCAGCCAATTTCTCCAACGACCAAGTAATCTTCATGGCTAGAAAGTGAGCCGACTTAGTCAAATGGTCCACAATAACCCAAATCGAGTCATTGCCCTTCGAACTCCTCGGCAATCCTGTGATGAAATCCATACTGATATTCTCCCATTTCCACTCCGTAATGGGCAACGGCTGCAACAAACCTCCAGGTCTCTGATTTTCTGCTTTGATCTGCTGACAAGTCAGACATCTTGCCACGAAATCTGCCACATCCCTCTTCATATCGGACCACCAAAAGTGTTGTTTGATGTCCTTGTACATCTTTGTGCCTCCAGGATGTACTGACAACAAGGTACTGTGTGCTTCCTGCAAGATACTCTCTCTCAAATCTGCATTATCCGGAACACACAACCTCTCACCCATCCATAGAATTCCATCTTGGACACGAAACTCTGATAGCCTGCCTTCTGAAACCTGTTGCAGCATCTTCTGAATCTCTGAATCCAATCTCTGACCTTCCACAATCCTCTCTCTCAAGGAAGGCTGCAGTCTCATCTGAGCCAAAGACACCCCCAAACCCTGCAGCACTACTTCGATACCTGCCTGATCAATCTCTGCTGCCAACTCGCTTCGAGTAGTGATCAAACTTGATAAACTACTCTTCCTGCTAAGTCCATCAGCTACCACATTCGCCTTGCCCGGATGATACTTGATCTCAGGACGAATGTCTTCTAATACTTCCAACCACCTTCTCTGCCGAAGATTTAGATCCTTCTGTTGATAAATGTAGTTCAGGCTCTTGTGGTCAGTGTACATGTAGACCTTCTCACCATAAACATAATGCCTCCACTGCTTCAAGGCAAAAATAATAGCTGCTAGCTCCAAATCATGCATCAGATAATTCTTTTCATGTGGACGCAATTGTCTCGAGCCATAAGCAATAACCTTGCCTTATTGCATCAAGACACAACCCAAACCTCTGAGAGATGCATCACTGAAGATATCATAATCCTTCCCCGCTTGTGGCAAAGCTAGGATAGGTGCAGTAGTCAACCTCTCCTTTAACTCAAGAAAACTCACCTCACACTTATCAGTCCATGAAAATGCCACATTCTTTCGGGTCAAACCTATCAAAGGAACTGCAATCTGAGAATAACCCTGGATGAATCTCCTGTAGTAACCAGCCAAACCCAAGAAACTCCTGACTTCCTTCACAGATGTTGGCATTGGCCAATCCTTTACTGCTTCAACCTTTTGAGGATTAGTGGCCACTCCCTCCTTAGAAAGGATATGATCAAGGAAAGCCACCTCAAACTTCCAAAACTCACACTTTGACAATTTGGCATACAAGCTATGCTCCTGCAATTTTTGTAATACCGCTGTCAAGTGCATAGAATGTTCCTCCTCCGACTTCGAATACACCAAAATATCGTCAATGAAAACTACCACGAAGGAGTCAATAAATGGCCTCAAAATCCGGTTCATCATATCCATGAACACTGCTGGCGCATTCGTCAACCCGAATGGCATCACCAAAAACTCGTAGAGCCCATGACGAGTCCTGAAAGCTGTCTTACTCACATCTTTCTCCATGAATCGAACCTGATGATACCCTGATCTCAAATCAATCTTCGAAAACACAGCTGCTCCTCGAAGCCTATCGAACAAATCATCAATCCGCAGAAGTGGATACTTATTCTGAATAGTCACCCTATTCAACTCCCGGTAGTCAATGCACATCCTCATTGACCCATCCTTCTTCTTGACTAACAACACTGGCGCACCCCACAGTAAGGAACTCGGCCAAATAAGCCCCTTGTTCAACAACTCCTCAATCTTCTTCTTCACTTCGTCTTGCTCTACAGGTGCCATCCTGTACGGAGCCTTAGAAATCGGAGCACTCCCCGGCTGAACATTGATTCAAAACTCCACATCTCTCTGCGGCGGTAATCCTGGAAAATCTTTCAACAACACCTCAGGAAAGTCTCTGACAACCGAAATGCCTTTGACCTCATCTGGAATCGCCATCTTGGATACCATTGCAGCCACCTTCGGAATTTTCTTCTTCCCTTGGAAAGTCACTGCGGGACCACCTGGTGCTTTCACTAACACCTCTTTCTGCTTGCATTTAATTGTGGCATCATATATTGCCATCCAATCAATGCCCACGATCACATCCACTCCTAAGACTTGCAGCTCAATCAGATCAATGTCGAATAATCTCCGGCCAATCTCAATATCACAGCCTTCGTAATATCGTTCAGCGATCAATTCTTCTCCTGACGGCGTTGCCACCGACAAAACCTTGCCTGGAAACAACTTAGGCTCCATACCTAAGACCTTTGCAAAATTGGGCGACACAAAAGTATTGATAAAACTTTTACCTTAATTCCATTAACCAAAAAAATCCCTGTTACATGAAGAATGATACTCAAACTCCAATTATTCTCAAAATAAAAGTTTTACTTATTACATTGATTAAAAATAAAATCAAAACTCTTGCATACCCTGGATCACATCTTCCAAGTTACCCGCATCCTCCTCGGTTAATGCGAACATTCGCCCTTGCCTCTGAAATTTACTCCCACCTGGACCATCCTTCCTCAACTGTGGACAATGAGACTTAGAATGTCCCGCCTGCCCACATTGGAAACAAGTCTGCTTCGCCAACTTCGGACATGCTGACCTGTAATGACCTGCCTCCTTGCAGTAATAACAAGTCACTTCCTAAGTTGTGGGTGCCTTCTGGACTGAACCACTAAACTTGACTTGCTTCGCTAGGTATCCCTTCCCACTCTGACCTAATGCTGGCCTCTTGTTCCTGTTCCAGGTCTCTTGCTTCTTCTGAAACTGGTACATGTCTTTCTCTGTCATAGCTGCTCTCCTGACCAGCTTGTCGAATCTCTTTATGCCCAACGGAATCATTCTCGACCTCAAGTTTGGCCTCAAGCCCTGCTTAAACTTCTTGGCCTTCTTCGCCTCATCAATTATAAGCTCTGGTGCATACCTCGATAGCTGAACGAACTTGGTCTCATACTCTTGCACGGTCATGCTGCCCTGCTATAGGATTAAGAATTCTGTCGCCTTCTTCTCCTGAACATCTAGGGGAAAGAAACGATCTCTAAATTCTTCCCAAAAAGCCTTCCAAGTCATTTGCTGGTTCCCCAAAGTCATCTTCACCGTTTGCCACCAAACACCAGCATCCTTTTCCAATTGCATAGTGCCCAACTTCACCGTATTGGCTGCCGGAGTTTCCGAGACCTCGAAGATTGTCTCCATCCGTCTAATCCAATCATCAGCCTCGTTTGGATCAGACTGCCCCTCAAATACTGGTGGCCTCATCCTCTTGAAGGACTCAATCTGCTTGATAGGATCAGCGTTAACCAATCTTGGTCTAGCCCCATGATTCTGATTCTGAGCCAAATTAGCTGCCATTAGTGCATTCAAAGTCTGATACATCCTGGTAAATTCGTCCTCGAGATCAACTCCAGTTCCTTGGGAACTTCCAGCTCCATCACCATTGTTACCAACCCTGGATCTGGGTCCAACCATTCTGAACACTGCAAAACGAGGAAAAAATTAGAGCACCACAACACCACTCATATTCACATCAATACCCTTTAGCAAGGTCACCACCATACCCCAAAAGTAAAAACATCATGTTTCAGTTCTATGTGATACTCACTCACTAATGTCCACACCTGGGTACCCACGCCCTAGTGTCCACACCTAGGTTATTTTTATACCATGTTTATTATTACTATTGAAGCATGCTCTGATACCAATCTCTGTAGCGCCTCGAATTTCTGATATAATATCTTAGAAAATACGTGGCACAATTCCCAGCATCAACTTTAATGTAATATTAAACACAACTTAACACCAATAAAATTTTTCATCTTTCATTACAATAATCGTTACATAGCATAGCGGAATACAATACACCTTAAATCACCATTCTCTTTTCTTTATAACACTTTACAAATTACATAAGTCACTATATCAATTGAACTCAAGCATCCAAATCCGAGCCTATACGAAATCACCTGTAAAATATGAGGCTAGAGATAACCCTAACCCCCAAAACTAAAGGGGTCAGCTATAAAGGTGTGAGTGACATAAAAACAAACAACATAAGTTAAGCATAGATTCATAAACAACATGTAATAAATAAGAATACATAAAATGTGATGTAGCAAGAAAACATGAAAACATCGAGTGAAACTAACTAAGTGTCAAGTGTAGAACACAAGAAACCACATGCATAAAACCAAGTCAAGAAAATACAATTCTATATGCTGACTCTTTAATGTGTACTTGTAGGAGTCTATGCATCCCACTCTACATAGGTCTGGTGCAAGCCCTTAACGTCTTCACTTTAAATGGTTTAATCCCCCGCTATGCAACTAATACTAACACGATGACTACTAAGAGATAAAGATAAACTGTGAGTACCCGATAATTTCGGAGGTTAATCTCTATCCACAAATAATTTCGGAGACTATTTCGCTCACACCTGGGAATCTTCGAGAATACCCCACACCGCAAGCGATGGTACCTCATCACACGAATACCACATGTGCGTCGCCTCGACCCCGACAATTCCGGAGATCAATCCCATACCACAAGTAATTCCGGAGACTATTTCACTCACACCTGGATAGTTCTGGGGATTATCTCACACCGCAAGCCATACTGAGGTCCATAACCCATGTTCTCGTTCATCATATCACCACTAGTGCCTGTCCTTATCATTTAGGTTATTTAATTACTTTACGAATCTCCTAGAGTTGGTGTACCCTACCGGACTTAACTCAACAACTGATCAACTAAAACGCCTCAACAGGCCCAAACATGAATAACTCAACTGCCGGTATACTATGATCACACACACCCTCTAGAGACTCACCCTCAAATATCCAAACCAATCTTTCAACATCAATTGCTCAGATAAAACAACACGAAAAATATTTGTTCAGTAGAAGATAAGGTATAGAATAGTAAGTTATGGATTAAAACATTTAGGGAATAAATCATTTAAAAGAACATTAAAAAATATAAAGATACATTAGTATCAGTCGACTAATAACAAGCGTAAGTCGACTGTCCATAAAGAGAATTTCATGATTTTAAGAAAAATAATCTAAGTGTTATAAGTCGACTATAAAACCATCATCGACTGTCCAGAGAGAAGATTCAATAATCTTTAAGAAAATAAGTCTAAGTATAGTACTCGACTGTAAAAGGGTATAGGTCGACTGTCCAGAGAGAGAAATCACAATAGCTTCGAGAAAATAATTTTAAGTGGTACCAGTCAACTGTAATAGGTCATCAGTCGACTGTCCTGACGAAATTTTAAGAAAAACCAGAGAACATAGCAGCCGGATCGTGTCGGTCGACTGAGAAGACATACCAGTCGACCGTCGACCTACAGACTGTAGATTTTTGGTTGTGCACGTTTCAACCGATACGTAGTTTTACTTTATGAAAACGATTTCTACAAAAGCATATTTCTTATATGATCAAATACAACTTGTAGGACATATAATAGTCCATAAAAACTAAATCAAAACTACTTGAATTTATATTAAAAAATAGTGATTTTGTTGATTCCTTTCGATTAAAATATGGATTGTGCATATAGTCAAAAATAGAGTTTCTTAAAATCAATTACTTGTTGAAATTGCTTCGTATTCAAATCCAAATCATATCAATATCAAATTCTCAAAAGAAAATCCCCAATTTGGATTCATTTCTACAAACTCACTAATTTCTCAATTTCGATTTTCATGTCATGATCTCTTGATTCATAACTTTTCCTTTCAAATTCCTCAAAACTGAATTTCTACTACAACTTATAACCATAATCGCCATATCAAATTTGTATTCAACCAATACTCAAAAGTAATAAAATTCTCACCTTTATTTGGTTCATGCATCAAGATCAATTCAACATCAATCCAAGAAAATAGCCTATCCATGGTCTCTCAATTTACCCACATGCAATTTTATTCACATACAACTAGGGTTTCACAAGATCCAATTTTTATCCATCCATCCAAATTCATAATGTGCATATTCATATTAAAATCCCTAAACATGCTTTCTAGCAAATAAAATTCAACATCCAATATCCATTAAAACATTCATATCATTTGCATACAACATTCACAAATAAAAGAAGACAACTGAATCACTCACATACAACATTTAAAGAACAAACAAAACAATTATACCACTCACCTCGAATAAAAAAATCTGATAAGAAACCTTTCTTTTGCGAAATCCAAGATCTTCACCTTAATCCTCCAAAAACAACAGAACCTTTGTGTTGTGCAGCGAAAAACGGCTGCACTTCTTTTAAATAATCCGGAATAGAAGATTTAGGGTTTTCAAACACATTTGCAAAATAACCCCTTGAAAATATAACTTTGCATAAATAGATCCCTATACTTGGAAACTTGCTAAAAGCAATTAAATTGAGATTTAAAAGTAAAATAGACACTTTATTTCCAGCCAGCACTGTTTGAAAAGTCCAGAAAAATAGTTTTGCACTTTCACCCCACAAAATAACAATTTTGCAAAAAGATCCTTCTTTTTCTTAATATTTGCAAATAGATCCAATAAATATCAGAAAAATCTAGAAAAATTACAATTAAATCCCAAATAATAAATGATGATTTTTCATGAAGAAATTTTGGCTTTTGAACATCTCAAGAAAATATTTGCACGTGTTTTGCACGTGTAAAAAGATAGATTTCCAGAAAAATATTTATTAAATCTCCAAAAATCATTTTAATTCATTTAAAACTTTTTTTTTTAAAAAAATAATATTAAAAAAAAGATACGGGGTACTACACTTGTATCCTACATTATAAGTGGCACGTAATTTGCAATTGACAGGTACTTGTTTTTCTCTTTTCCTCTTTCCTGCATTCGTTGAATTGCAGATTTTGGAGAACAGGTTCTAGACGGTATTGGTGACATGAAATATTAGTGCTGGATCTTGTTATTATTATTTCTTATAGTTTGCGTGAACAATAATTGTATTCATGTATTTGGATTTATTCCTGTATTTGGGCAATGTGACCCAGGATTATTTGTGTTATTCCGATCGTGATTATTTGAGATTAATATATTTTATTTCAAGTATTTTTGTTGGTATTTGGTTCATATGTGCATGTGGTTGACTTTTCTGGCTTGCGACTCTGATTATATTGTGATATGTTGTAAAGATTCCTGAACAGCTTATGGATGATGAAAATCATTCGCTGGGCCAATATTACGTGCTCGTATTCCGTATTCTTTTTGAGAAGCGGGACGTGACAGGCAATTTATACTGAAGCTGGTTTGCTCGCTCTGAGGGAGCGCAGAATGAATGTTAGACCAAGTTCTGACTTATAAATGACAAAAAAGTAGAAACTTATTATTTCGATTAGGTTAACATTTAATCTTCACCATATGCATAAGAAAGATTACCTATTAAGAAAATTGTTTACATAGTTCTTTCCTTGGGGTGTTCATCCTCGAAGCGGGAGGTATAACTCCCTCCTTCTCAACTTCCATCAGGATGGTGGAGACGTTGGTAGTGAGAGGAGTAAATTTTTCAAACCTGGGAGGAGGACGGCATTGACCGCTATTATCCTTCTGTAGCTTCTTGGCCCCTTCCTCTTCCGTTGTCTTTCTCTTCGACCCGGAAGCGGATCCTCCAAAACCCGGGAAGCACTCGGCTTCCTCCGCCCGAATATATTTCTCGCATCTAAGGAGAAGGTCGGCAAAGTTGTGCGGGGACTTTTTGGCGAGGGACGACCGAAGGTTAGAGTTGAGGACGTTGGATTGGAATGCGACGGTCGCCACTGACTGGTCGAGGGAGGCGATAGACCTGACCTCCGCAGTAAACTTCCTCACATAGTCCCTCAACTTTTCTCCCCTCTCCTGTCGGAGGTGGAGTAGAGAGAGGCTGGTCTTCTCCGTTCGTCTGCTGCTCACAAAGTGGGTTATGAAGAGCGTTTCGAACTGCTCAAAAGAGAAGATGGAAGAGGGAGCGAGCCGGGAGTACCATTCCCACGCCGAACCCTTGAGAGTGGCGGGGAAAGTTTTGCAAAGCATGGCGTCGAAAGCTTGGTGGATTAGCATCAAGGTCTTGAAGCTCTCAACATGATCAACAAGGTCCGACTCCCCCGAGTACGTTTCAAACTGCGGAGGGTTGAAACCCCTCGGGATGGGAGCCTCCATGATAGTCCGAGAGAAGGGGGGTCTGCTGGGGCGGACGGTCCTTCCTCTCGACTCCTCCTCCTTGTCCATTCGACCAAGGCGCCTCTCCATCTCGTGGAGACGGCGGTAGAGGGCATCGTCCCTCCGGTGGTAGTCAAACGATCCCCTGGACTCGTCTTCAAAGGAAGGGGAGCGGGGACTGCGGCGACGATAGTCCTGGGATCGGCGAGGACTATGATTGTGTTGCTGATGACTAGGAGCCGGGGGAGGAGTAATGGATCGGTGGCGAGGACTTGGGACCCTTGGAGGTGTTGGAACCCTTTGGGCATTATTGTTGTTGGGGCGAAGGTTGAGGGCCTGCAACACTGTTGCCTGGAATTGTTGGAACTCGGCACGAGTGATGGGTGCGTCATCGTTCCTCGGATGATGTCGATCAGCAGGGGAATGTGGCCTCCTTCTACGACGCTCAGGAGATTCCCTCCGTCCTCTTCGGTCCGGAGACCTCCTGCCTTCTCGGCGATGAGGAGATCGCTCACCTTGATGTTGGCGGGAGACTCCCTCTCGGGCCCGCTTCTCATCTAGGCGGCAGCGAAGGTCCTCATCCTTCTGCCGATTTAGAACGGTGTTGCGGAGGTCGGAAGCTCGGGGATTATGGGAGGCCATAGAATCCGAGGAGGCATTGTGCACTGAGACATGGTCTGGGTGGAGAGGTTGCTTCTGCTTCTGCTGGTTCTAACCAGTGGGACCATTAGGGGGGTTGTTGATTCAGAAGAGGGTGTTGGCCCTGTTGGAAATGGTCTTGGCCTGGGGGAGGAAGTTGCTCGGGCTGTGGAGCAGGATGCACGGGGACTTCCTCTTGCTGATCGGTAGGGGTTGGGTCCACGGTTGGACCCCCTAGACCTGACCTTTCTGGGAGGCATGGCTGGAGAAGAGCTAGTCAACGAGAAAGAGGCGGGGGCTATTCGTATGGTTTCCCACAGACGGCACCAATCTGTTACCGCTGAATCTGGTGTAGGGGTAAACAGATAGAATTTGTGGGTTCGTGGAAAAACCTGAATAGCGAATCCAAGCCTGTTCGTTGGAATTGAGCTGCTGACTCCCGCCGTTCACCTGCAAGGAAGTGCGATACACCGGGGTTGATCCCGGCGATGCACCCTCCGACGCTCTTATCAGTAACCAGTGATATGATTAAGAAAGAGCTTTAATTGGAAAAAGAGTGATTACCTTGTAACAGTGGTAGGTTGGAGGTATTTATAGTCGCCATGGGGAGTTGATTAGGGATCTGATTTCCTGTGATTCTGTTAGGAGTAAAGTCCTCATAATCAGTTTAGGAAACTGATCCCTAATTCCCGGTGAGAGGATAACTGTGGATCAGGCCCGTTGATTTAGTCAAATCAGAGACCCTGATTTCCTCTTGCTGGTCTGGGTTTGTCTCGGGTCGGAACCCGTACCCAGTTGGAGTGGATCCGTTCGCGGGTTATTGGATCTGTGGAGGGGAGATCCAGTGCCCGCTTCAGACCCGTTGGTGGGTGAAATTACCGTTTTACCCCTGAGCTTCAAGATTTGTGCTCGATCTGGACGGTTCCGATTAAACCCCATTTTTAGCCATATCACGAGCCCCCCACTCCTAAAGACTGAGTGTGATCAGCCTTTGAGGAGTAGTTTAACTGTTTTAGTGGCTAGTGGAGTTGTATCGGAGTCCGAATGGGAGGGTTTTGTATCTCGAAGGGGGTAGTGAGGTGATTTTTACTGCTGAATCTGAGCTTTGTTGAATATCCGATGGTTTTTATCTATTTTTACGGATTATTTATTTAATTTTGCAATGTGTTAACCAGTCGTTCGGGGGCCTTAACAATACATTCTAGGGAATAATTATTCGTTCAGGGGCTCAAAAATATTCCTCCGAATTTATAATTATTTTCTAGAATTTCTAGTTAATTTTCCCGAATTTTTAGTAATTTTTTCGCAATTTTTAAATAAATAAAACGATTAAAATAAATAAAAACTAATTTTTAATACCTATTTATGGCGTGGCTTGATCTGGACCATTGATCTCGAGCAAGCGCAAATTTCTGAGAGATCTGGCGGTTGTAGTCGCTTGGCAGCCATTTTCTTGCTTTTGGAGCTCAGATGGACACTTGCTCGGTTGGCCGACCGGGGGTCTAAGGGTTCGGCTGTCCGAACGACGTGGCGCGATCTGAGCCGTTGGATGGTAGCACGAATCTTGAGACGGGCTCAGTTCCCAAGAAAATGCTATCTTGTCGTTTAGCGCACGTGACACGATCTGGACCGTTCATCACCAGAAGCGCGAATTTCTAGAAGATCCAACAGTCGTGGTCGATCGGCAGCTTTTTTCTCTGTTTTGGAGCTCGGATGGGCACTTGCTCGGTTAGCCGACCGGGGGTCTAAGGGTTTGGCTGTCCGAGCGACGTGGCGCGATCTGAGCCATTGGATGGTGGCACGAATCTCGAGACGGGCTCAGTTTCCAAGAAAATGCTATCTTGTCGTTTAGCACACGTGGCATGATCTGGACCGTTCATCACCAGAAGCGCGAATTTCTGGAAGATCCAACGGTCGTGGTCGCTCGGCGGCTTTTTTCTCTGTTTTGGAGCTCGGATGGGCACTTGCTCGGTTAGCCGACCGAACGTCTAAGGGTTCAGCTGTCTGAGCGACGTGGCACGATTTGAGCCATTGGATGGTGGCGCGAATCTCGAGATGGGCTCAGCTCCAAAGAAAACGCTATCTTGTCGTGTAGCGATGCTGGCAAGATCTGGGCCGTCTGATCGAAATCTTACACGAATGTTGAGGAGAAAGTGAATTTTCTCCATTTTGGGGCTCGGATGGGCACTTGCTCGGTTAGCCGACCGGAGGTCTAACGGGTTCGGCTGTCCGAGCGACGTGGCACGATCTGAGCCGTTGGATGGTGGCACGAATCTCGAAACGGTTCAGTTCTCAAGAAAACGCTATCTTGTCGTTTAGCGCCGCTGGCAAGATCTGGGCCATTGGATGGTGGCACGAATCTCGAGACAGCTCAGTTCCCAAGAAAACACTGTCTTGTCGTTTAGCGACGCTGCAAGATCTGGGCCGTCTGATCGAGATCTTACACGAATGTTGAGGAGAAAGTGAATTTTCTCCGTTTTGGGGCTCGGATGGGCACTTGCTCGGTTAGCCGACCGGAGGTCTAAGGGTTCGGCAGTCCGAGCGTGGTGGCGCGATCTGAGCCGTTGGATGGTGGCACGAATCTCGAGACGGTTCAGTTCCCAAGAAAACGCTATCTTGTCGTTTAGCGACGCTGGCAAGATCTGGGCCGTTGGATGGTGGCACGAATCTCGAGACGGCTCAGTTCCCAAGAAAACACTATCTTGTCATTTAGCAACGCTGGCAAGATCTGGGCTGTCTGATCGAGATCTTACACGAATGTTGAGGAGAAAGTGAATTTTCTCCGTTTTGGGGCTCGGATGGGCACTTGCTCGGTTAGCCGACCGGAGGTCTAAGGGTTCGGCAGTCCGAGCGTGGTGGCGCGATCTGAGCCGTTGGATGGTAGCACGAATCTCGAGATGGGTATAGTTCCCAAGAGCATTAATGGCGCCCCAGGATTTGTGCGGCGTTCCAACTTCCCGGGGTCATTAAGAATGGCGTCCTCTAATTAATGCGTGGCGCTTTAGCTCCCTAGGCGTGACTGCTGGGCTTCCGTCGCTTGGCCTCCCGAGGGCCATAATGGCTGGTCCTTGGGGGGAGGTTATAAATACCCCACTCCCCCTGTAGTTTCGATCACAGCAATGGTTGTTCATCGACCATCGGAGGTGTCTGCCTTGGGCGGATGCCTGTTTTTTGAAAAATTCTAACCCTGAGAGTGTCGGATGGGTGGTCACTCTTCCGCCGTGATCTTCTCCTGACTCTGACGGCCCCGATGCGGAAGTCAGGGCCAGGGGAGATCAGGGCAGAAGAGGTGACGACCGGAGTCCAGACCCGGGGGATAAGGTGCCTCGGACGGATGGGTCTTCTCCGATCTCTGTCTTCCTTCCGGGCTGACGGCTTCTGATGGTTGTCAGCCCGAAGGAGCTAGAGATGGGAGGTGGGCCGATCTGCCTTCTGACTGGGTCTCACGCGATGGTGGTTTTTCTCCCACCCTTGAACGATTCGTGGTTTCGACTTCCGAGGCCGTAAGCCTCAAGTTGCTCACGAGTGAGAGGGGAACCAACCGAGTCCTGGGGCCCGGGGCACTCGCCGAGGGCGATTGCCTTAAAACTTTTAATCCAAATTTTCTCTTGCTTCCTGGGACAGATGCGGGGTGCCGGGTCCGAAGGGCTTCATCCGGGCGATGTGGCCCGATCTGAACCGGTGGATGGTGGCACGAATCTCGAGACGAGCTCTTGTTCGGTAGCCGACCGGGCTCTTTGTTGTTGGGGTCGGATCGCACGTCGCTCGGATTTTGATCCCGTGTGTGCCGAGCTATTTGACTTGTATCGAAACGTTTTGCGTTTTTGCCAACCGTTGCTGCTTGGGTACAAAGTCGTTTGGGCTTTCATAATGCTTCAAAAGCCGCTCAAGAGTCGTGCCCTTTAGTTAGGAAGCCCAAGAGACTTTCTCTTTTACTATAAATCTTCACTCCCCCACCCCAAATCTCATTATTCACTTTTACTTTCTCTCTCAAGTTTTTACTTTTCACCATCGAAGTTTTTTGCTCCTGGGTGGCGCTGCTAGCTGTCGCAGCAAGGCGTTTCTTTGCTCCGGCGAACTTTTCTGACCGTAATAGTCACTTCAAGGTCAGTCTCTCTCCTTTCTCTTTAGAAAAAATGGTTAAGATTACTTCTTCGGATGAGACCCCCTGCCTCGGACCAAGTCGTTAGCCGAGCGGGTAAAGGAAAGGAGGTGGTAGAGCCGACCGAGCAGACCGTTGTTTGGCCGAGCAAGAGTGGGGAGGTCGCCAAGCCACTCCAGGAGGTTGTGGCGAAGTCCCAGAAGGGTAAGGGAGTGGTTACGATCATAGAGCAGCCGAAGACGTCATGGGAGTTCGATCGGCAGCCGATCGTTCTGTCGAGTGGGGGGGTGTTCGGAGCTATTCCGAAGAGATGCTGGAGAAGGTGACCCAGGGCACCGCCAAGTCGGTAGAGGAGAACGAGCCAAGAGGGTTGTCCGAGGTGGACCATATCACATCGGTTCTTACGGAGGCTGATTTGCATCGAATCCGGACTGGATTCCAGATCCCTGCCGAATATGGGCTGCTTCTCCCGGGGCCTGGTTTCCGAGCCTGCACGTCGTCTTCGGCTGACGCGTGCATTTTTCTGGTCGACTCCTTGGTCGCCGGGCTCCGCTTTCCGCTGCATCTGTTCATTGTCGAGGTCCTCAATTGGTACGGCCTGTGCCCCGCCCAGCTGATGCCGAATACTTGGAGGCACGTTTTGGCATTTGTTCTTCAGTGTCAAGAGATCGGCGCTGAGCCAAGTCTGTTCCTCCTTCGGAGCCTCTACCGCCCTTGTCAGCCGAACAGGAATGAGCAGAGGTTCTACCTTTCGCCGCGGACGGGCGTGAAGTTGATAGAGAACCCGGACTCGATCAAGCATTGGAAGGAGAAGTATTTCATTGTCCGAGCTCCCGAACCCTGGGCAATTCCGATAGCTTGGTCGAGGGAAGGCCTGCCCAAGCGAGCGAAGAAGGAGCCAGTGCTGAGTGACGAGGAGACGGAAGTCCTCAAGAAACTCCTCGGCCTGCCGACGCTTAGTTGGAAGGACATCACCGAGGTGGCTCTGTTCCGAGGGGGTCTCAGTCTGATCAACCCCAGTACGCCTCTGGTATTTTTACTTTTGCTTGACGTTCTTGAAAATTTTTCTAAGTTTTTTCATTCGGTTTGTGCAGAGTCTTCCAAGATGGACTATAGGGCGTTGATGGCGAAGGCCAAGGCGGCTAGGGAGAAGGAGGCGAAGAAGAAGAAGAGACCTTCGACGGGGCCTTAGGGCGGCCGAGCGCCGAAGATACCTTCTGTTCCAAAGACAGCCGACCTGCCGGTGGTCGAGGTCCTGGAAGCCGATCCCGAGCACGACCAGGTCGTGGCCTCCGATCTCCCTTCCTTGGATGTGCCTACTCCACCGACGAAGACCGATGCTCCCGGCTCGTCGAGCGGCGCGTTCAACGTGAGCAAGGTGTTATCCCTCCAAGTTCCGCCCCTCACTGCCGAAGCGGAGAAGATTCTGACCGAGGAGCACAAGCAGATCTTCGTCCCCGACTGGCAAGTAATGAAGGTCGACGATTTTTTTGGGGGACGGCAACATTTGTATGCAGGCGGTGAAGCACCTGCCGACCCCAAAGGACCGAGCGGCGCTTAAGTCCAGGGAGGTCGGGGACGCCACAATGCAGATTGCTCGGAACACGATGTCGGTAAGTGGACCGAACACTTTCTTCTTGAAGCATTTCTCCCAAAATTTTCTAAGTTTTTAGGTCCGAACCTTAACTATTTGTTCTCTTTTCAGACCCTCTGCCACTTCAACTTCTTGCTCGAAGAGTTCGCGAGCAAAGAACAAGAGCTGATGGCGCAGTACGACTGGGAGAGGTCGGAGCGTGCAAAAGCTGTGAAGCTGCTCGATGCTGAGCAACTCCTCTCGGCAAAACGCGGTGCCGAAGTGGCAGGGTCGGAGGCGCAGCTGGCCGAAGCCATTCAGCGGTCGAAGGACGAGGCAGCCAAGCTCGAGGCCTCGAAGAAGGAGAATGCCGAGCTTAAGGAGGAGCTGGCCAAAGCCCGGTCGGAGGCGGAGAAAGCTCGGAAGGAGACCGAGAGGATCAGGGCGAAGCACCAGTCGAAGGTGGCGAAGGCGAAGAGGGCTGTCCAGCAAGAGGCCGAGGAGCACATGTTCAAGAACATGGAGGATGCGTACGGCCGAGCCCTGCTTCATATCGCCGCTCGGAACCCGGGGTTCGACACCTCCTCCTACCACTTTTATGACCCTGTGGACGGCGAGGAAGAGCTCCCTTCAGTAATGCTCGGCCCCGAGGGACAGACCGAGGGTGTCAAAGGCACGGGCGAGACCGAGGCCGAAGATGAAGAGGAGGATAGCTCCGAGGACGAGGACGTGGACGAGGACTTGGGAATCGTCGGGGGGTCGACAAATCCGAGCAACGAAAAGGTCGACCCCTGACTTGGTTGCGTCTTTAGTCCTCTTTTTCTTTTCTTTTTATGTGTAAGCCTGACTGCGGACTGGCCACCGCTCCTGTAATGCGTTTTGAGTTTTGAATGAAAACACTTTTTGTTTGGCCAAAAATTCTCCAAGTGTTGGAGCTCGGATTTTATGTTTGACTAGTTGCAAAATTTCTCCAAGTGTTGGGCCTCGAATTTATCTCTGCTTTTCAGGTGAAGTTTGGTCTGATCACGGAGGTCTCGTATCTTCGTAAGGAGCTAAAAGAGACGAAGCGAGCGCTTTCTCATAGCCGAGAGGCGGTTTTATATGCTCTTGAAGCTGGAGGAGATAAAGGCGGCTACGAGGGGGTATTGTCGTGAGTTGAAGCAACTACGGAAGCAACCCCAAGCTTCTCGTCTCGAAGGCGAGACAATGGGGCTTCGCAGGGAGCTTTTGGTTGCCGAGCAAAAGAATAGCGAGCTCTTGGCCGAGGTCCGTCACTTGGAGGTAACGGAGAAAGAGCGTTCGGCGAAAGAAGAGGAGTTAGCCTCCGAGTTGGAGAAGTTGACAT
Organism: Hemerocallis citrina; assembly: GCA_017893485.1. Lineage (NCBI taxonomy): Eukaryota > Viridiplantae > Streptophyta > Magnoliopsida > Asparagales > Asphodelaceae > Hemerocallis > Hemerocallis citrina. Next base: position 20,910,006 of record CM030360.1, read on the forward strand.
CCGAGCGCCAAAAGTTGTTGGCAAAGGTCGACAAGCTTAGGAGGATTACGATAGACAGGGGGATCGAGGTTACACATTATCGACGTCTTGCGACCGATAGTGCCGATGTTGCGGGCTCGTCGAGACCCCCTCGTTTGAAGATGTCGTCGAAGGATGATGTTCTGAGAGATAGGATTATCGAGCTGGAGGAAGAGATCGCGTCGCTCAAGCCTCTGCCTGAGAGGACCAACATTCATAGTACGTCGTGTACTCGCGAAGAGAGCGAGAAAGGGATTACTTTCTATGAACTTGCGACTTGTTTGCCTGCGGTGAGGCGGAGTCCTTCTGACGCTCAGAGTAGTGTAGCTGTCTCGTCTAGCGGCGCCTCAGTTGGCGCCACAGTTAGAGTTAGCGGCGAAGGGGGATCTCGCTTCGCTGGTTTGGAGTCGAGCTCGGAGGTCAAGCGTCGCCGACCCCGGGTTTCCTTGAACCGGAGCATTCCCCTTCCGAAGAAGCACTAAACATGTTGTATTATGTCTCTCTAAGTTATTGTAAAACCCTGTTGTAGTTCGGTCTAGTTGTATGTAGGGCTACTTTATTTGAATAAAAACCTTTGCTTTGCTTCTGTGTAACTTCCGATCTCTGACAACTTACTCAAAGTTTGAAAGTCTGATTGAAAATTCTTGAAGTGTTGGGCTTCGGCAGTGTTTGAAATTTTGTTGTTTGACTCTTCTTCTTTTCAGCTTGTGGTGGTGGCCGAGGACACCGAGCCTGCTCGCTCGGATGACAACCCTCGAGCCGAGACTGTCTCAGGGGGATGAGACCGTGCTTGGGGAGGTGCCGAGAGCGGCTCTACGAAGTCGAGCTGGGATTGCGTCGAGCCGAAAGCGAGCAGAACCATCTTCAGCTCGTCCTAGGTCAGCGGGACATCGAGATCCGGCGTCTGGAGAGCAGGATCACCGAGATGACCCCCGTAGGAGAGGACGAAGGTTCGGCGACCGCCTTTAGCAACACTCTTCAGATCCAGTGTGTTCGGCACAATTTATCAAAAATAACGGCGGAGAGGGACGATCTGATTTCTGAGATCAGTCACCTGCAGGCCGTAGAGGCGGAGCTTCGGATGGAGGGAGAGGGACTGGCGGCCGAGGTGGCCAAACTGACGACCGAGCGGGACGAGCTGACGGCCGAGGTCGACGCACCGAAGTGTAGTGGGTCGGCATTGTAATTTTTGTACTTTAAGGCCTTGTGACCTTGTTGTACGAAAGAGTCGCTTTGTACTGCATCCCAATTATTAATAACATTTCTTTTTCGAACTTGCATGTCCCTTGTAACTTTGTGTAGTCGTTTTGTTTGTGACTGTGTTCATCACGCCGAGGTCTCTGAGCCGACCTCTTGCTCGCTCGGCCAGTGGTGCCGAGCAGTGCTTTGGTCTCCTAATCTTGTGAACTTGCGAGATGGGCCGAGCCTTACCTAATAGTGGGCTCGCTGGCCACCATGAGAGTAGTCCGACGGTCGTGGGAGCAATTCCGAATGGCGACCCACTCCTAGTCCGCTTAGAAGCGAGCTTTCTGAGTAGAATCGAGCCAAGTGTTAGACTCCAGAACCATCGTTAGAGTTCAACGGTCGTGGGAGCAATTCCGAATGGCGACCCACTCCTAGCCCGCTTAGAAGCGAGCTTGCAGAGTAGAATCGAGCCAAGTGTTGGACTCCGGAACCATCGTTAGATTTCAACGGTCGTGGGAGCAATTCCGAATGGCGACCCACTCCTAGTCCGCTTAGAAGCGAGCTTGCGGAGCAGAATGGAGCCAAGTGTTGGACTCTGGAACCATCGTTAGAGTTCAACGATCGTGGGAGCAATTCCGAATGGTGACCCACTCCTAGCCCGCTTAGAAGCGAGCTTGCGGAGTAGAATCGAGCCAAGTGTTGGACTCCAGAACCATCGTTAGAGTTCAACAGTCGTGGGAGCAATTCCGAATGGCGACCCACTCCTAGCCTGCTTAGAAGCGAGATTGCGGAGTAGAATCGAGCCAGGTATTGGACTCCGAACCATTGATTGAATAAAGAATAAAGGCGGAGAGACACAAGCAATTTTATAAGTACGAAAAAGCATTCTTTATTGTTAATTGACGGCGAGCCGTTTTTACATATGACAACTTAAGAGAGGAATTACAAGTTAGAGGAGAGGAACGGTTCGACACCCTTTGATACTCAGAGAGGCGCCGGGGCGCTTTCTTGGTATTTTAAAAGGTGGTCGGCATTCCAGGTCCTCGGAATCTCCCTGCCTTCAAGGTCTTCTAGACGATAAGCTCCGGGCCGAACTACCCTTGCGATCTTGTAAGGTCCTTCCCAATTCGGAGCTAGTTTGCTCTTCTAATTGGGGAAGGAGATGGCTAGTTTTCTGAGGACCAAGTCGCCCTCCTTGAGATCGGTGGGTCGGACTCTCTTGTTGTACGCCAACTCGATCCTCCTCCGGTAGTTCTGTTGGCGGATGGACGCTCTTTCCCTCAGTTCGTCCACCAGGTCTAAGTTCGCCCGGAGTTCTCTGGCGTTCTGTTCCTCGTTGTAGGCTGCGAGGCGAGGAGAAGGTATTCCGACTTCGAGAGGTATCACTACCTCGGACCCATAGGTGAGGTTGAACGGGGACTCTCCTGTGGGGGTCCGTTTGTTGGTGCGGTAGTTCCACAGCACGTTGGGGAGTTGGTCGACCCATAAGCCTTTGAAACACTTGTCCAGTCTCTTCTTGATACCAGAGAGGATCTGCCGGTTAGCGTTCTCCGCCTGGCCATTCGACTGTGGGTGGGAGACGGAGGAGAAGCGCTGTTGGATGGCAAGGTCTTCACATAGAGCTCGGAACGCGGACCCAGTAAACTGAGTTCCGTTGTCTGTTACGAGGACACGGGGGACACCGAATCGGCAGATGACGTTCTTCCAAAAGAATTGAAGTACCTTATTTTCGGTGATAGTGGCTAGGGGCTCAGCCTCAATCCACTTCGAAAAGTAGTCGATGGCCACCACCAAGAACTTGAACTGGCCCAGAGCTGGAGGGAATGGCCCTAGCAAATCCATCCCCCACATTGCGAAGGGGATAGGACTTGATAGGGAGGCGAGGTTAGCTTGGGGGAGGCGACGAATGTTGGAATGTCTCTGACAAGAGCCACATTGCCGAACGTGTCGCTCGGCGTCTTGGAGGAGAGTCGGCCAGAAGTATCCGTAATTCAGAGCTTTCCGAGCCAAAGACCTAGACCCTGAATGTGCCCCGTCGATGCCTTCGTGGAGCGGCGTAGTCGGCTTGTTCTGGAGAAAGGCATCTCAGGTATGGTCGGCCGTCTATCTGCGAGAAGGAGCACTTGTACAAGATCCCCTCGATCAGGATGTACTGCTCGGCCCTGGTTCTTACTCGGCGTGCTTCCTTGGGGTCCTCGGGGAGGAGTCCGTCCCTTAGGAATTCCACTAACGGTTTCATCCAATTATCTTGCAGCAGGACCGGCAATGACTCCACTGAGTCAAGGGTCTCGTCTTCTATACTCGGTTTCAAGAGGACCTCGATCAAGACGGTCTGCTCGAGACCTTGGAGGGAGGATGAGGCCAACTTGGAGAGGGCGTCGGCCTGTGAATTCTCTTCTCGAGGGACTCGTTAGATGAGTGCCTCTTCGAACCGGGCCATGAGGGTTCGGACTTTGGCGAGGTACTTCGCCATCCGTTCGTCTCGTGCCTCGTAATCGCCCAAGACTTGATTCATAACCAGCTGAGAGTCACTATAGATTCGGAGGCGTTGCGCCCCGGCACTTCGGGCAAGTCCGAGGCCGGCGATTAGTGCCTCATACTCCGCTTCGTTGTTTGAGGCTTTGAAATTCATGCAGAGGGCATACTAGAGGACGAAGTCATCTGGACCTGTCAGGATGATACCGGCGCCGCTCCCCTCGTTGCATGAGGAACCGTCCACAAAAACCGTCCAGATGGGTGGTCCGTTCTCTGCTTGGCTGACCTCAGGGATGGTGCTCTCGACGATGAAGTCCGCGAGGGCTTGAGCTTTGATCGCAGTCCGGGGCTGGTAGGAGATGTCGTGTTGGCTCAGCTCGATGGACCATTTCATGAGCCGGCCTGAGGTTTCCGGCTTGTGGAGGATCTGCTTCAGCGGTTGGTCGGTGAGGACCACAACCGAGTGGGACTGAAAGTATGGGCGGAGCTTCCTTGCCGCCATAATCAGGGCGTAGGCCATCTTTTCTATCTTCGGGTAGCGGAGCTCGGTGTCCCGAAGCACCTTGCTCACATAGTAGATGGGCCTCTGAGCCCGGTCTTCTTCCCTCACCAAAACAGCACTTAGGGTCTGCTCGGAAGCAGCTAAGTAGATGAAGAGGGTTTCCCCTGGAACGGGCTTGCTGAGCAGGGGAGGAATTACCACGTAGGCTTTCAGCTGGTTGAACGACTCCTGTTGCAGTTCGCCCCACTCGAAACCCTTGGCTCCCCGGAGAGCCTTGAAGAAAGGGAGGCACTTTTCCCCAGACTTCGAAAGGAATCGCCCAATAGCGGCGAGGCGACCCGTAAGCCTCTGCACTTCCTTGACGTTCCGGGGTGGGGCCATGTCCAGTATGGCTTTAATTTTTTTAGGATTTGCTTCGATCCCTCGCTGGCTGACCATGAAGCCGAGGAACTTTCCTGACGAGACCCCGAACGCACACTTGTTCGGATTAAGCCTCATGTTGTGCCTTCTCAGTACACCGAATGCCTCCTGGAGGTCGGCCACGTGGTCGGTACCTCGGATGCTCTTCACGAGCATGTCGTCGACGTATACTTCCATGTTGCGGCCTATCTGGCTTTGGAAGACTTTATTGACGAGGCGCTGGTAGGTGGCTCCAGCATTTTTCAATCCGAACGGCATAACTCTATAACAGTAGAGGCCCTGGTCGGTAATGAAGGAAGTCTTCGGAATGTCCGGGGGGAACATTCGGATCTGGTTGTAGCCGGAGAAGGCGTCCATGAAGCTGAGGAGCTCATGGCCTGAGGTGGCATCGATGAGGGTGTCGATATTCGGGAGAGGGAACGGATCCTTCGGACACGCCTTATTCAAGTCTGTGAAGTCGATGCATATCCTCCAGGAACCATTGGACTTCTTAACCATGACGACGTTGGAAAGCCACTCGGGTAGTTCACCTCTTGTATGAACCGAGCTTTTAGGAGCTTGTCCACCTCCTCCTTGATGGCTTGTTGTCGCTCGGGAGCGAATTTACGCCTCTTCTGCTGAACCGGTCTGCACCCCGGTTCGACGCTGAGGCGGTGCACTAGAAGATCCTCGGAAATCCCGGGCATATTTGCGGCGGACCAAGCAAATAGGTCGCGGTTCTTCCGGATGCACTGCACCAAGTCGGAACATAGGGCAGTCGGTAGGGACTTGCTGATGAGGAACTTTCGGCTCGGGTCCTCGTCCGAGAAGAGTACTTCTTCCAATTCGTCCGCCGGCTCGGACGTTGGTCGGACGTTCGGCTCGGGGATCTCTAGAGTCTCGAGGGAGAGCACCGGACCCCCAGTGGAAGTCATGTAGCATTTCCGAGCGGTCTCTTGGCTGCCCTTGACTTCTCCCACTCCCGCCCGGGTGGGGAACTTCATCTTGAGGTGGTACGCCGAAGGAACGGCTTCCAGGGCAGCTAGGCCAGGTCGGCCCAAGATGACATTGTATGCAGCCGGGACATCGACGACCATAAAGTCCATCGGCTCTGTCCGGGTAGTAGGGGTCTTCCCAGTAGTTACGTCCAGGGTGATAACCCCTTCGACAGTTACTAGCACCCCCGTGAACCCGTGGAGCGTGTAGCCGGCCGGTTTGAGGCGATCCCGGGATAGTTGCAGCCCTCAAAAGGCCGAGAGGAAGAGGATGTTCACGGAGCTCCCGTTGTCTACCAGGATCTCTGCACTTTGAAGTTCGCCATGCGGAGGTCGATAACAAGTGCGTCGCAGTGGGGAGTGCGGACCCCCTCGAGGTCTTCATCAGAGAAAGTTACTGGGATGCCGAGGCCTTTGGGGTGAGGGGCACCGTGAACTGAATTGACCTCTCGGACGAAGGCCTTCCGAAAGGAGTTGGAAGAGCCCCCCATGGGACCTCCGTGGATAAGGTGCAGAACACGCTCCTCCTCGAACTCGGGGGTTTCATCGCATTGCTCGGAGCGCTTGTTAGCCCCCCGAGGTTGAGGGGTGGTGCGATCTCCCCGATCATTTGTTCTCACAAACTTAGCCAACTGCCCCCTCTGGATGAGGGCCTCTATCTCGTTCTTCAACGCCCGGCAGTCGTTGGTGTCGTGGCCATGATCTCGGTGGTAACAGCACCACTTCTCCTTGTTCCTCTTCTTGGCTGGGGTGTTCATCCTCGGAGCGGGAGGTATAACTCCCTCCTTCTCAACTTCCATCAGGATGGTGGAGACGTTGGTAGTGAGAGGAGTAAATTTTTCAAACCTGGGAGGAGGGCGGCGTTGACCGCTATTATCCTTCTGTAGCTTCTTGGCCCCTTCCTCTTCCGTTGTTGTAACTACTGTTTCCCCGTATTTGTATTTTATACTGTATTTTGCCATATTGTACTCTTTCATCTATTTGAGATCCGTATTTTATTTCTATTCGAATAAAATCGTTATTTTTGTCTCGACTCAATTTTGGGTCTTTTTATCAAATTCAATTGTGTGCCATTTGTACCGTTCTTCATGAGAAATGGACCGATTCTTCTCGTTTATCTCTCTAATCCCCATTTTTGTGTATTTTGACCATTTCTTCTGTTGGGCTCTTTTTGAAACGGATCCCCAAAACCCATGAACCCGCTAACCCTAGTATATAAAACCCTACCCTAACCCTAATCAACCCTACTGTTTAAACCTAATTCTCTAACCCGCCGCTATCATCTCCTTCACCCCGTTCCCTTCTCCGTATCCTTCGCAACCACCTCCTCAATAACTCCGACCTCCATCGCCCATACCATTCGCCTCGCCTTCAGCCGCTCCCTCACCGCCATCCTCGTCAACCCCTCGGCGCCACAACAACCACCACCGCCATCTCCCAATCACCTCCGAACCCACTCTCGCCATTACCTTTTCCCCACCACTTTGCCGTCTCTAGCACACCCCTCTTGACCGCTCTACCCTCTCCGCTGCTTCGCCAGACGCCGCCGAACCCCAACGCCGCTCCCGCTCTCACCCTCTGTTCGAACCCACGAACAGAGCAACCTCGCCGTCGCTTCTCGATGTCGTCGCCGCCGTCGCCGCACTCCGTCACTGCCGCAGTCGCCGCCAACGAGCACCACGCCGTTGCTCTCTCTCTCACGCTGTGTTCGATCGAAAGAAGAAGAAGGAAGAAGAACGAACGAAGAAGAAAGAGGAGAAGGCGGGAGCGAATCACAGCCGTCAGATCGCGTCAAGATCCGCGCCGTGATTGTTGTTCGGTGTTCGTCCACACCGGATCCGAAGCCGCTGTACGCTGTTCTGGTCTCAGATCCGCTGCTTCACAGCGATCTGATTCGCCTGCTTCGCTGTTCCCTGTTCTGGCCGCACCAGATCCGAAGCTGCTGTACGCTGTTCTGGCCGATCCTGTGTGCGGGGAAAACTCGATCTCCGATCAATTTTTGCACGCGCTTTTTGATGACATCTTCGAGGATTTTTCTTCTTAAATTGCTTTAACAAGCGGAGTTTATAATCGTCGATTTAAGGCAAGTATTCATCTTGTACATTTTATTGCTCTAGTACAAGTTTTCTTGAAAATACCACATATAGTTAGATTGTGACTCCCTTTGAAATATCATTGTAAATCAATTTTGAACCTTCAAACCCACAATTCTAAGAGTCACAAATCTTCCTCGTATTAAATAATAATCAATTGGACTCTTTTACCCCCTTGAATACATGAATCACATGGACATATGAATTAAGGAGCCCTAAAAATTTGTAGATACATATATATTTAGTATTTTGACGAATTTGCGACTATTATGACTTGAAAATTATTTATTAGTTGCTGTTTTGACATCCATGATTATGTATTTATGCTACTTAACAACTTAGACACCAAATTACACATTTCCATGGAACCTACATTAGTAAATAAATTCTGAGTGTTGCTGTCTGGATATTCTTTTGCGGTTTCGACCCTTTTATCATTGGAATTTGGGCCCGAGCCCTGAATATAAAATGTAGATCCGGATGTGTAGATATCGATAGACTCCAAGTTGATCGAATTTGGTGCTACGGTTTAGGAGTTATGGCAGTTATACTGCAGCTGTGTCAGTAGACGCAGTTTTGCAAAACTGCTGTAATTATTTACTTTGCGAATTATTTATCTGTGTAAACAGCGAGTGTTTGACCCCAAATTTTATATGTAGCTGCTGGACACTATATAGGACATCTCCAAATTTTCCTAGAATTAAATCACAATATATTACACTATGTATGCTTGCTTGATAAGAGTTAATAAAAATAACAAGCCAGGGTTTTGGAAAAGATTATAGAGTGGACAATATAGATAAGTGTACTCGGAAGGGGGCCCGTGTTTCCCAATACTTGGTTCATGAACTTGTTGTATCTTGTTCGATTCATGGAGTCGGTTACTCGGCTCATGAACTTGTTTGATTCTTGAACCCATTGTGCGGTTCTTGAACTTGCTTGTGGATTCGCGAACTTGCTTCGTGAACTTGTTATTTAATTTCCGATTCATGAACCATGGCTTGCTTGATACTTGATACCTGAGTACGCCGCCCTATAGACTCCATTACTAGGTCTAAACGAAATTGTTTGATTGTAGCAACCATGTAGTAAAAGAATGGATGCATGTCGTGCTACCTAGATAGTAATCACCACTAGACTTGAACTTGATATTTGAACTAGATAACTTGATACTTGAGACTAGATAACTTGATAACTTGAGCTAGACAACTTGATACTTGAACTTGACATTTGAGACCTGACATTCAAAATAACATATGACACTAGGCTTGAGGTTGTCGCTTGATATTAAATACCCCTATAGGTGTACGTGACATGTGTTTCACCACTAGCAGTTGTTATCCAACCTAGTTATTAAGATGTTCCCTCTTGCTAGCTAGTCTTTGAATTTGCCTACTACTTCTTACAACTCTGTTTATTCTTGATTCCAACTCTTGTTTTTCCTTACTTGTACTTGCTTTCACTACTTGTGGCCCTAGCTTGCACTAAGGGCATTTTCCCTTGCTTTCTCTTTGTTTCCCTGTTTATATTATTAAGCAGACTTTGGAGACGAGGTTCCTGCTGTAATTGGCGAGCAGACATTTCAGGTTTTGCTTGGAGTAAGGACCTGTTTAAGTAGTTGCTTTCCTTAAGGTATTTATTTCTTCTGCTGTTTAAGACTTGTTTCCGAGTTTACACTTGATCTAGACATGAGAACTATTTGAATATTATCATTTATTTAAATTGTTTTCTGTTGCTTAATAAGTTATTCATGCATGCTTGGTTATATATATAAATCTGGTTATATTCTTGTTATGATGCTGAGTCGATCCTACAGCTTATGGATGATGTAAAAATCATTCGCTGGGCTTCGTCACGTGCTCGTATTCCATATTTTTGGGAAGCGGGGCGTGACAAGGTTTTTAGTGGTATCAGAGCTCAGGTTTGGCTAATGTGTTAGTTTGACTAATACATTAGACAGGCTTGTCTCAGTCAGGATTAACTCAACATTAAACAGGCCATGCAATACATGAATAATTTAATAGTCAACTCGATCTGGACACAAGTCTTATCTCATCCATTTTGATCCCTTCATATTCAATTCTTTGATTCATTGCTTCTTTCCATCTCTTGCATTCGTCCTGATTTGTAAATTCCTTATTGGGTACAAATTTATTCTTCCGTACCCCTATTCTTTTGATTCTGATGCAAGCGATCTTTTATTTTCTGCTTGCCTCGTTGATCCCCTCTTATTCCAGTTCGTGTGACGTTTATTGCTCTTCGTGCCTTGCATTCTTCTTCAACTGTTGACTCACCCTGAGTATCATGCTCTGTCATAATCTCTTCAATTCCGATTTTGCCCCTCAACCTTCTTCCTCATATTCAATTCCTTAATTTTCATTTGTCCCTTCTAGTCATCCTCCTCTTTAACTCTTTATTGGGCATAGATTTATTTTTCTCCTACCTATTTTTCCTCTTTATATTTATTTATTTATTTATTTATTTATTTATATATTTTCCCCGAATACTTTCTATATTTTGATTATTAATTATTATATTTATTTTCGATCTTCTATAAAGATGTTTCTCAACAAGGATTTTGTTATTTCGAACGATGATGTATTTTAACTCACTTTTCATTTTCAATCGACTATATATTTCTACTGAATTATTATTAGATAAGACAAATTTTTATTTTGTTGTATAATGCTTCATTACCATTACTAGTATTATTATTGTTACTACTATTGATATTCTTATCGTTGTTTTTATTATTTTATTAATATTGTTGATATTAAGTTGCTTCCACAAAAATGTTGGGCACAAACTATATCTTGTCTTGCATTATTATTTTTACTAGTGTTGTTGATATTTAATATTATTGCTATTATTATTATTATCATTCTTTCAACGATTTCTGTTATTATTACTGTTATGATCATTGTTATTATCGTGGTTATTCTTATTGTTATTAGTATCGATATTTTATTATTATTATGGTTATTGGTATTATTATTTCTATCGTTACAATTATTATTATTATTAATTTGTTTTGAGCCTGAGCATGCTCAATTTTATATGCATTTCACCATTTCGCTGCAACCTAATGTCGAGATGGCAAATATGCAACTCGATGTCAATGGAGGCAAATTGCAACCGGATGTCGGCGAGGCAAAATGTGCAGTCGAATATTTGGATGTCAATTTGAAACCTGATGTTGTGAAGGCAAATATGCAACTTGATGTTAAGGAGGCAAGATTTTCTACCTATTACTAATTGGTATTTCAAGACTCGTTACTTATATAATGAAACTGATGGTAAAAAAAAAAAAATATTTCCGTTATTATTGGTATTATTAATATTACTGTCATTTCAATGGATGTTATTATTATCGTTTTCATCACCTTTATTACTGTTATTATTTTTATTATTATTACTGTTGCTTTATTGATATTATTGTTATTTTTGCTATTGTCATATTATTTATTATCATTATTGATATTATTTTTAATGCTATTATTATTATTATTATTATTGCATTATTTTCATGAATGTGTTGAATTCTATTTTGTCATGTATGTATTATCGTTATTATTAGTATTGTTGATATTTTTATTTTATCATATTATTATTACATGTATGATTATGACGATTTTTATTTCTGTTATTATTATTGTTATTATTATTATTTTGTTACTATTATTACTAATTTTGTTATTATCATTGTTATTATTAGTTTTTATTGTCATTATTATTTTCTATTACTATTGATATTATTATCATGGATATTGTTACTGTTATTATCCCTGTTAAAGTCATTAGTTTTGAGGTATACTATATATTTTGATTATTTAAATTGAAGCTCAATTTTATATTCTTTTGCAACATTGTTTATATCTATCCTGAACCCATACTCTCCTTGATCTTGGTGTCTCATTCCTTTCTTCCTGCTCGGATCGTCGCCTGGTGTCACGTGGTCTACAACGACATGTCCGGAGCTTGGAGCGTCACCATTAGAGGGCGCAGCGGAAGCGTGGTGAGCCCATAACCCACAGGTCCCAGGATCATGTTGTTGCTTCTCCTTCCTTGTATTGTGTTTTGTTCCATTCCTTGCACCATTTGCTGTCCCCTATCTCTTGCTTTTGTTCTCATCCATTGACTCATTGCGTGGTGCATCTTTCCCTTGTCGCTCCCTTCTTCGATTCCAGCTCTTTCTATTCGTTCACCTCCTTGCCTTGTTATCTTGCAAGTCTTGTGGAGTTCAGTGTTCTTCTTCGTTTTTGATACCGGTTATTTCCTTCTTGCTTTCCATCCTGCCATCATGTACTCATTCATTATTGGATTCAATTCTTTCCTGTCTTCCATCTCCTTGGTTTCAGTTCTGCCTACTCCTTCATCGTATTTATTATCTTGTGTTATTTGGATCTTTCAGATACTGTTATTCTCTTTCATGCCTTCCATTTGAACTCGTTGTTATCCACTCCCTTTTTATTTTGGTGTTACCACCAAGTTGACTTTTCTTTGGATCCCTTGTTTGTTACCCTCCCCTAAATTGCTTTTACCCTGTCCTATGTACCGCCTAAGCAAATTTCGAGGACGAAATTTTTGTGTAAGGTGGGTAAGATTTGTAACTACTGTTTCCCCGTATTTGTATTTTATACTGTATTTTGCCATATTGTACTCTTTCATCTATTTGAGATCCGTATTTTATTTCTATTCGAATAAAATCGTTATTTTTGTCTCGACTCAATTTTGGGTCTTTTTATCAAATTCAATTGTGTGCCATTTGTACCGTTCCTCATGAGAAATGGACCGATTCTTCTCGTTTATCTCTCTAATCCCCATTTTTGTGCATTTTGACCATTTCTTCTGTTGGGCTCTTTTTGAAACGGATCCCCAAAACCCATGAACCCGCAAACCCGCTAACCCTAGTATATAAAACCCTACCCTAACCCTAATCAACCCTACTGTTTAAACCTAATTCTCTAACCCGCCGCTATCATCTCCTTCACCCCGTTCCCTTCTCCGTATCCTTCGCAACCACCTCCTCCACAACTCCGACCTCCATCGCCCATACCATTCGCCTCGCCTTCAGCCGCTCCCTCACCGCCATCCTCGTCAACCCCTCGGCGCCACAACAACCACCACCGCCATCTCCCAATCACCTCCGAACCCACTCTCGCCATTACCTTTTCCCCACCACTTCGCCGTCTCTAGCACGCCCCTCTCGACCGCTCTACCCTCTCCGCTGCTTCGCCAGACGCCGCCGAACCCCAACGCCGCTCCCGCTCTCACCCTCTATTCGAACCCACGAACAGAGCAACCTCGCCGTCGCTTCTCGACGTCGTCGCCGCCGTCGCCGCACTCAGTCACTGCCGCAGTCGCCGCCAACGAGCACCACGCCGTTGCTCTCTCTCTCACGCTGTGTTCGATCGAAAGAAGAAGAAGGAAGAAGAACGAACGAAGAAGAAAGAGGAGAAGGCGGGAGCGAATCACAGCCGTCAGATCGCGTCAAGATCCGCACCGTGATTGCTGTTCGGTGTTCGTCCACACCGGATCCGAAGCCGCTGTACGCTGTTCTGGTCTCAGATCCGCTGCTTCACAGCGATCTGATTCACCTGCTTCGCTGTTCCCTGTTCTGGCCACACCAGATCCGAAGCTGCTGTACGCTGTTCTGGCCGATCCTGTGTGCGGGGAAAACTCGATCTCCGATCAATTTTTGCACGCACTTTTTGAGGACATCTTCGGGGATTTTTCTTCTTAAATTGCTTTAACAAGCGGAGTTTATAATCGTCGATTTAAGGCAAGTATTCATCTTGTACATTTTATTGCTCTAGTACAAGTTTTCTTGAAAATACCACATATAGTTATATTGTGACTCCCTTTGAAATATCATTGTAAATCAATTTTGAACCTTCAAACCCACAATTCTAAGAGTCACAAATCTTCCTCGTATTAAATAATAATCAATTGGACTCTTTTACCCCCTTGAATACATGAATCACATGGACATATGAATTAAGGAGCCCTAAAAATTTGTAGATACATATATATTTAGTATTTTGACGAATTTGCGACTATTATGACTTGAAAATTATTTATTAGTTGCTGTTTTGACATCCATGATTATGTATTTATGCTACTTAACAACTTAGACACCAAATTACACATTTCCATGGAACCTACATTAGTAAATAAATTCTGAGTGTTGCTGTCTGGATATTCTTTTGCGGTTCCGACCCTTTTATCATTGGAATTTGGGCCCGAGCCCTGAATATAAAATGTAGCTCCGGATGTGTAGATATCGATAGACTCCAAGTTGATCGAATTTGGAGCCACGGTTTAGGAGTTATGGCAGTTATACTGCAGCTGTGTCAGTAGACGCAGTTTTGCAAAACTGCTGTAATTATTTACTTTGCGAATTATTTTAGCTGTGTAAACAGCGAGCGTTTGACCCCAAATTTTATATGTAGCTGCTGGACACTATATAGGACATCCCCAAATTTTTCTAGAATTAAATCACAATATATTACACTATGTATGCTTGCTTGATAAGAGTTAATAAAAATAACAAGCCGGGGTTTTGGGAAAGATTATAGAGTGGACAATATAGATAAGTGTACTCGGAAGGGGGCCCGTGTTTTCCAATACTTGGTTCATGAACTTGTTGTATCTTGTTCGATTCATGGAGTCGGTTACTCGGCTCATGAACTTGTTTGATTCTTGAACCCATTGTGCGGTTCTTGAACTTGCTTGTGGATTCGCGAACTTGCTTCGTGAACTTGTTATTTAATTTCCGATTCATGAACCATGGCTTGCTTGATACTTGATACCTGAGTACGCCGCCCTATAGACTCCATTACTAGGTCTAAACGAAATTGTTTGACTGTAGCAACCATGTAGTAAAAGAATGGATGCATGTCGTGCTACCTAGATAGTAATCACCACTAGACTTGAACTTGATATTTGAACTAGATAACTTGATACTTGAGACTAGATAACTTGATAACTTGAGCTAGACAACTTGATACTTGAACTTGACATTTGAGACCTGACATTCAAAATAACATATGACACTAGGCTTGAGGTTGTCGCTTGATATTAAATACCCCTATAGGTGTACGTGACATGTGTTTCACCACTAGTAGTTGTTATCCAACCTAGTTATTAAGATGTTCCCTCTTGCTAGCTAGTCTTTGAATTTGCCTACTACTTCTTACAACTCTGTTTATTCTTGATTCCAACTCTTGTTTTTCCTTACTTGTACTTGCTTTCACTACTTGTGGTCCTAGCTTGCACTAAGGGCATTTTCCCTTGCTTTCTCTTTGTTTCCCTGTTTATATTATTAAGCAGACTTTGGAGACGAGGTTCCTGCTGTAATTGGCGAGCAGACATTTCAGGTTTTGCTTGGAGTAAGGACCTGTTTAAGTAGTTGCTTTCCTTAAGGTATTTATTTCTTCTGCTGTTTAAGACTTGTTTCCGAGTTTACACTTGATCTAGACATGAGAACTATTTGAATATTATCATTTATTTAAATTGTTTTCTGTTGCTTAATAAGTTATTCATGCATGCTTGGTTATATATATAAATCTGGTTATATTCTTGTTATGATGCTGAGTCGATCCTACAGCTTATGGATGATGTAAAAATCATTCGCTGGTCTTCGTCACGTGCTCGTATTCCATATTTTTGGGAAGCGGGGCGTGACAGTTGTCTTTCTCTTCGACCCGAAAGCGGATCCTCCGAAACCCGGGAAGCACTCGGCTTCCTCCACCCGAATATATTTCTCGCATCTAAGGAGAAGGCCGGCGAAGTTGTGCGGGGGCTTTTTGGCGAGGGACGACCGAAGGTTAGAGTTGAGGACGTTGGATTAGAATGCGACGGTCGCCACTGACTGGTCGAGGGAGGCGATAGACCTGACCTCCGCAGTAAACCTCCTCACATAGTCCCTCAACTTTTCTCCCCTCTCCTGTCGGAGGTGGAGTAGAGAGAGGCTGGTCTTCTCCGTTCGTCTGCTGCACACAAAGTGGGTTATGAAGAGCGTTTCGAACTGCTCAAAAGAGAAGATGGAAGAGGGAGCGAGCCGGGAGTACCATTCCCACGCCGAACCCTTGAGAGTGGCGGGGAAAGTTTTGCAAAGCATGGCGTCGGAAGCTTGGTGGATTAGCATCAAGGTCTTGAAGCTCTCAACATGATCAACAGGGTCCGACTCCCCCGAGTACGTTTCAAACTGCGGAGGGTTGAAACCCCTCGGGATGGGAGCCTCCATGATAGTCCGAGAGAAGGGGGGTCTGCTGGGGCGGACGGTCCTTCCTCTAGACTCCTTCTCCTTGTCCATTCGACCGAGGCGCCTCTCCATCTCGTGGAGACTGCGGTAGAGGGCATCGTCCCTCCGGTGGTAGTCAAACGATCCCCTGGACTCGTCTTCAAAGGAAGGGGAGCGGGGACTGCGGCGACGATAGTCCTGGGATCGGCGAGGACTATGATTGTGTTGCTGATGACTAGGAGCCGGGGGAGGAGTAATGGATCGGTGGCGAGGACTTGGGACCCTTGGAGGTGTTGGAACCCTTTGGGCATTATTGTTGTTGGGGCGAAGGTTGAGGGCCTGCAACACCGTTGCCTGGAATTGTTGGAACTCGGCACGAGTGATGGGTGCGTCATCGTTCCTCGGATGATGTCGATCAGCAGGGGAATGTGGCCTCCTTCTACGACGCTCAGGAGATTCCCTCCGTCCTCTTCGGTCCGGAGACCTCCTGCCTTCTCGGCGATGAGGAGATCGCTCACCTTGATGTTGGCGGGAGACTCCCTCTCGGGCCCGCTTCTCATCTAGGCGGCAGCAAAGGTCCTCATCCTTCTGCCAATTTAGAACGGTGTTGCAGAGGTCGGAAGCTCGGGGATTATGGGAGGCCATAGAATCCGAGGAGGCATTGTGCACTGAGACATGGTCTGGGTGGAGAGGTTGCTTCTGCTTCTGCTGGTTCTAACCAGTGGGACCATGGTTGTTGATTCAGAAGAGGGTATTGGCCCTGTTGGAAATGGTCTTGGCCTGGGGGAGGAAGTTGCTCGGGCTGCGGAGCAGGATGCACGGGGACTTCCTCTTGCTGATCGGCGGGGTTGGGTCCATGGTTGGACCCCCTAGACCTGACCTTTCTGGGAGGCATGGCTGGAGAAGAGCTACTCGACGAGAAAGAGGCGGGAGCTATTCGTATGGTTTCCCACAGACGGTGCCAATCTGTTACCGCTGAATCTGGTGTGGGGGTAAACAGATAGAATTTGTGGGTTCGTGGAAAAACCTGAATAGTGAATCCAAGCCTGTTCGTTGGAATTGGGCTGCTGACTCCCGACGTTCACCTGCAAGGAAGTGCGATACACCGGGGTTGATCCCGGCGATGCACCCTCCGACGCTCTTGTCAGTAACCAGTGATATGATTAAGAAAGAGCTTTAATTGGAAAAAGAGTGATTACCCTGTAACAGTGGTAGGTTGGAGGTATTTATAGTCGCCATGGGGAGTTGATTAGGGATCTGATTTCCTGTGATTCTGTTAGGAGTAAAGTCCTCATAATCAGTTTAGGAAACTGATCCCTAATTCCCGGTGAGAGGATAACTGTGGATCAGGCCCGTTGATTTAGTCAAATCAGAGACCCTGATTTCCTCTTGCTGGTCTGGGTTTGTCTCGGGTCGGAACCCGTACCCAGTTGGAGTGGATCCGTTCGCGGGTTATTGGATCTGTGGAGGGGAGATCCAGTGCCCGCTTCAGACCCGTTGGTGGGTGAAATTACCGTTTTACCCCTGAGCTTCAAGATTCGTGCCCAATCTGGACGGTTCCGATTAAACCCCATTTTTAGCCATATCACTAACCATAAGGCCAAATATTATATTTTTAACTACTTTTTTGCACTTCAGATCCTACCTCTAACATCAAGCCGACTTTGTAATGCTTATGGGAGTTCACAGCTAAGCAAGATTCTCATGGTATATATTCGTTCATTAGCTTCTTTTCCTGTATAATATTTTCATTGTTATGTACTATTGAAATAAATCAGGATATTTCATGGCTTATCAGTCCTTGTTGTATTTAAATTTACTTGCTACATTACATAGTTACATGGACATGTAAATGTAAATTATACATGTGTGACCGTATATATTTGGCAATATGCTCTTACCCACTAGTGCTATTTGTCAAAACTTTATCTTCTCTGTTTATTACATCACTGAGAAGCTTACAAGGTATCCTTGTTTGCAGGTGTTTAGGAAATTCTGTGTGGAGAAATTTGATCCTATTGATGAGCAATTTGATCCTCACAGACATCATGTAGTTTTTCAAATCCCTAATGCTTCAAAACCACCTGGCTAAAAGAGCCAAGTAATAGTCTCAATTTGGTGGACTTATATGAGATTATAATCAACAAACTGGAGGAAAGAAGATCAGACTTAAATGCAATGAAGTTTTACTAAAACTAATGACCAGCAATATAACTTTCACAAAGAAATTTGAAACATGTTCATCAATAATAATGTATGATCAGTGCATTTACAGACTACAAAAATGCTCATATCCCGTTCAAAAAAAAATAGTTGTATTATATAGATAGTTTTTTTTAATTGCCTTGTGTTTTTATTATATAGATATGGATTTTAAAGTATCATGAGAAGGTAAGAGTCATGATAGTGATAAGAAATATAAATTTATTTTTGCGAATGTGGTTATTTCTCAGTAATACAGATTAATATATGCACAATGCAGATGTAATTATATTTATATTAGTCTAAATAAAACTGTAGAAATTTGAATTTGTGTTTATTTTACACATTAAAGTTTTTATTTTTTAGATAAAATAACAAATTTGAATTTGAATGAACTAATAGTTTTTAATTGATTAAAAAAAATTGTTTCTGTCAATTTTTTTTACGTGTGTTTTCTGAAATATATATTTTTTTAGTCAAACATTATACAACTTTCTGTTACCTTTAAGAAAAAAAAAATTTGTTGTCTTAGATAAATCTGAACCAAAATCCATAACACTTTACATAATTAAGAATAGAAGATATATATATCCTAAAATATGATAATTAAGAAGGTTATTGGATTATCTTTTTATAGTTTATGCATTATAAGCTTGTTTTGAGATTGATGGTTTTGCTTGGATGGTGTATTGACTTATTTTACACATTACAGTTTTTATTAATAAATAAGATAAAAAATTTGAATTTGAATGAATTAGCAGTATTAGTATTTAAAATAGTTTTAAGTTTTTAGATATATATTGGTTGAATGTTTTTTCAACCAATAAAAGATTTGTTTTACAAATTTCAACAACTTTCTTTCTTTCCAATTTACTCTCCTATAAAAACAACATATGGGACTGGCGTTGAACGCAAAGAACCATAATCCTCTTCTTCTTCTTCTTCTTCTTCTTCTTCTTCTTCTTCTTCTTGGTGGACCGTGGAATAGCAAAAGAGAGGAAAAAGAATCGCCATCAATAGATGATTAATTCTTCGTTAATGATGCTGATTTTGATTCTTTATCTAGATTCTCTTTTGTTTAAGTGGTAATTTAATTAGGTATCATTAGAGAACCCTCCAGACTAATCAAACAAAGATCAATTACAACATCATTATGTTTTTACAAATATTTGATATTAAAAAAATTCGGAACTAATTGTTTTGGTACTATAAGTTCAGTCAAAACTAATATCTTCCCTGACCATGGGTTGATCTGGTTATTACAAAGTGAACCACAGGAGTTGCGTCTAATGTGTAAAAGAGTTTGATAGATAGGAATTTGATACGGTAACTACTACTTTCTTTTATATTTATGATAATCCGAAAAAAGAAACAATAAGCAAATGAAAGAAACTGCAACCCACACACCATAGTAACACCATGAGCATCGTTTTCTAATAAACTCAAAGAGCTACAGCATAAATAATCGGTTGGAGGGCATCTTTCTTCTGCCCCTCGCTACAGCGATTTCCCCTTTTTCTGTATTCTGTTTTTCAGTAGCCTTTCTTTCTTGTTTTTATGTTTGATTTTCGACATCTTGTTGCAATACTTGTGCTTCGTTTTGCTCTGTATGTGGTTTTTGGTTGTAATCGGTGGGCTTGTTCGTTTTTTTGGGTTTTTCTTTCTTTCTTTTGAACTTTTCGGGCCTACTTGTTAGGCCCACTTAATTTGATGTATGTTTTGTTATTGCCATAGTATAAGCGAACAGGGTGGCCACGATCACTTTTTCAACTAAAAAAACTTCATCATAAATAGTTACACAAAGAAAGCTATGTAGAGCAACCCTCCCATTCTTTGCCATGTGATCTGCACAATAATTACCTTTCTCTTAAGCGGAATTCAAACTATTTATGGTAAAATATTGTTTAAATATTTCTCAACAACATAAAATATTGTTTAAATATTTAACTAGCACGTCCACCAAGCCATCTGCATTATATGGTGGTTGTGACTCGTGGCTATACTTGATGCACGTGTTTAGATAATACTTTCTTTATTTTGACCCCCACTTAACTATAAACCATAGTATGATATATTAGTGGAAATCATTGCTGATTTATTAATAATATACTTCTTACATATATTCTTTGGTTTATTATCTACAAATTATAACAATATAATACTATGTAATGAAATCAAAGAGTATAAGTGGGTTAATTCAAATCAAAATGTCGAAGGTTTTATGACACATAATGAAATCATTGCTTCTTGATCCCAACTTTTATTCATCATCATTAAATTGTTTATGAAATTCTTTTTTCATATGATTTCTGATTATGCTAAACTAAAACTTCTACGGATGACTTATTAATAAATTTTATTTAACAAAAATAAACTTATTAATAATTATATTTTTTGCAGATTATCTATATCAATGGACAATTTCCACTATGAATACTCCTCTTTCAATTCCTTACAAGAAAATCAACAATTGTGGACTATTAAAGTTTTGGTTACGAAACATTATGGTGTGAAAGAATACAAAAATAGCAAAGGCAAAAGAAAAATCTCAAAAGTGGCAATTATGGATGATGAGGTAAAATACTTTAAATATTGTTAAAATATTCATACATATACATACATAAATAATTATTAATACTAAATTTTCATCTTTTGTAGGGAACTAGGATACTGGCGATAATGTTTAATGAAACGGTGGAAGCGTTCCAACATACGCTTGAGAAGTATAAAACTTACTTAATTTCTTATGGAATATTAAAAAATGTCGATAAAAGATATAACCCAATGCACAATAAATTTGACATCAGTTTAAAATTGGGAAGTGTTGTAGATGAAGTTGAGAAAGATCTTATCAATTATAAGGATAAATACAAATTTGCAACTGTAGAAGAAATTTAATGTACATCTTCTACTGTCTTTAAAGGTAAAAAAATTATGTTACTATATATATATATATATATATATATATCAAATTGCCTATTCCTGATACAGGATATAAAATACTAATTGCATTGAACTACAGATCTTTTTTTTAGCAATAATTAATGCAGGAGATGTGGATAAGGTAGACTCAAAATATGGTAATGAAGTAGATAAGCGAAATCTTACAGTTGTAGGATTCAGGTAATATAGATTAATTAAGTTTTATAATTATTTACAAAATTTTTTTGTAATTCATACGCTTTGTCTTAATTTAAGGTTAAAATCAATCTTACTTACATTATGAGAAGAACTAGCAATCAAGGAAGAAAAAGCTCTGAAAGAATTATCACCCAACATGCTAATTATTGCAATTACCTCTATAAAACCTCAAACTTTGGAGGTAATTATATATAATAAAAATTAATAATGTTATTTATTATATATTTTATTTATTTATTTATTATTGATTTTTTTAAACAGGATTCTCTCTCACATCAACAAACAACACTACAATAGAGATAAATCCAAATAAACCAGAAGCATATAAAATTCGAGAATGGTATAACTTATTTTTTTATTTCAATTCTTTAATTGTTGTCTTTTACAGTATCATTTAACATAACTTTGTTTGTTTGTTTCAGGATAAACTGTAATGAAATTTGGTTAAAAAGTAAATCCTTGCAAATAAACAAAAGAAAAGTAATGGACGTGGAAGAAGTGAAACTATCTATGTCTCTAAATATTTTGATGGCTTCAAATTTTATTTCATATTTCAAGGCAAAATACTACTATTGCAAAGTTTTGATCAAAAGTGTCAAAAACGTTAGAAATTCATGGTACATTGCATGCAAAATTTGTTCAACAAAAGTCAATGTTGAAAATAGTGAAGCTTATTGTTGAAAATGTAAAAAGTATAATGTTGAATATGAGCCAAGGTATACAAAACACCATATTGTTAGTTTCTCATCTTTTCATTCTAAAATCAAATTATTAAAAAAATAATAATAATAAATAAATTTTTAAAAAACTAAGAATAACTGGTTTCAAATACGTATTCAAAATCACAATAAAAGATACAAGTGTGGTAGCAGAATTGACTTTATTTGATGAGGAAGCAAGATGCTTCATTGGCTTTTCCACAAAAGACCTGGAAGATATTAAGAATAAGGTATAATATGTTATTCTCATAATGTTAAAAATAATTAAGAGCTAATTTCTTAATTCTATATGCAGGAAAAAATGTTGAAGAATTCGATAGAAGGACCAAAAAATGCATTGGAGATGAGTATACCTTTTTTTTATCAAATCACAATATGTCAAATATGGAAGAACAACTACAACAATATTGACAGGATGCAAAATTAAAAAGAATGAACAAGAAATTGCAAGCAATTTTAAGTTCAAGAAAGTTAAAGTCGAAAGTGATGATTGATCTTATGAAAAATATGATGATATCAGTTTAGGATCTACTAATTTGTGTTTTTAATATCTTTTTTTAATATTAGTTTTAAGTTCAAGAAAATTAAAGTAAAAAATGATGATTAATCTTACGAAAATTACAATGATTATATTTGTATGCTTTAGATGAAACTATTACGCATATAGCTCTCTCTTACATCGTTCGAATTTTGATACATTTGTGCTTTGTTTTGATTGGAATTGTGCTAGAATTGATTAAACATTAGTTCTTGATGCTTGCTTCAAATCTGATTTCGATGAGCTTGTTGTCGTTGGAGTAATTTTGAAATTCATGGTATGCATTTTAAGATGATTAACTTAGTCAAATTTGTAGTTTGAAGAATATGGGTGAGCTAATTGCAAGTATGTTTAGATAAAATTTTTAATATTTATGTGCACTAAGCCACGTCCACTTGGTGGGCGGTAAATTTCAACTAGTACTATTATATGGAATAACACTATTTGAATATCACAAAAATGAGTACTTTTACAGTGCTGGAATATCAGTCATTCAGATATTTCGATTGCAGTATCCATATCCTAGATAAAGTACTAATACAAAGTCGGATTGGAGAAGATTTCTCACTTTCTTAATGGAAATTTATCTTTTGCAAGCCGGATCCATTATTGGATCTGTCTACAGACAGATCCATTATTTAGGTAAATGTTTCTTTTGTCAAAGCCTTATTTAAGTAAATCTCTAATCTCTGATCTCAAATTCTAATCTCTAATCTCTAATCTCTAATATTATAATGGGAGAGTTGGAGTTGTAATGTTGTCAACATACAAACCCGTGCATTGCACGTACAACTCCAACTCTCCCATTAATTACAACAAAAACAAATAAATAAATAAAAAATTACATATTTAAAACGTGCAATGCACATGCAAAACAATTTTACAATATTTTTTTAACACTAAATATACACATATGTTGCACATACAACTCAAATTCTACCTATAAACACGTGCATTGCATGTACAAATTGTAGCTTTTCTTCAAAATATTTTTACCAATTACGTGTAATGCACATCCAACTCCAAAACTATTTCTTAACACGTAAATCGCACGTGACAATCCTCTAATTCTTATCAAAACGTGCATCGCACGTGAAAAATACTAGTAATATTATAATCTCTAATCTCTATCTCTAATAATATAATGGGAGAAGGCCTTTGTGTCATTTGTAAATGTTTTGTTATTCTACCAACACGTGCAATATACACACAATTAAAACCCTCAATATAAACTCTCCATCCCGTTAACAGCACGTACATCCAAAAAAACCCAAAAAACTCAACCGCGTGTCTGTTCCTCTCCCTCTCCCTCTCCCTCTCCCTCAAAATCAAAAACCCGCTGCCCACCTCCTCCATCCGCCGTCGTTGCGCCGCCATCTGCCGTCGCTCATCACCGCGCCGTCGGTCCTCCACCCACCCCGCTTCCTCCAGTTGTTGCTCCGCTGCCCGCAACCGCTCCGTACCGCCGCCTTTCTCATTTCTAAACCAAGCAGAATCTAGACGGGATCTTGATTAACAAAAAAATCCACGCTTTTGTGCGATCGCGATGAGGGCTAAGGTTAGATTCCTTGAATCTTTCTTAGTTGCTGATTCCTCTTTCATATTTAGATGCAAAGAGATACAAATATACAATCTTTGTTAAGCTTGATGCAAAAAAATTGCAATCTTTATTAGGATTTTCTTCTTTGTTGTAGTGAATAGTTGTTATTTATGCAAAAACAAAAAAGATCCAATCTATGTTAGGATTTTAGCGTTTATTTTCATTTTGTAGGAATGATTGTATAACCAATGACCTAAATGATGAGTTCCTATAGTCTTAATTTTTTTTAATTTTTTTTTTTTTGAATTTGAAAGGTTAGAAATGATAAGTTCTTAGTCCTATGAGCAGAACATTTTTTTTTTTGTTGCATTTGTAAGTTTCATTTCCTGTGGTGTTGTTGAATTTGTCAATTACAATTTTTTATTTTATTTTCTGGGTTATGGTTGATATGTGGAGATCAAATGATGAGGAAACACTGCAACAAAATGAGGTTTTCATACCCTAAATATACGTGATTTATAAGTATTTAAGTCTCTGATTATCTCCAAGTTCATCGACCATGGCAGCAGCAGTGACAGTAGTAGTAGTAGTAGTTGTTGTTGTTGTTGTTGTTGTAAACCCTTTCGGTCCAAACCCTAACCCTAGATTTTGATCGGTTCTTGATTCTTGATTAATCATTGAATCGAACACGCAACCTTTATATTAATCTTAATTGCATGTAGTGAAGTCCCTTATGATCTCTGCATTCAACTTATATTTGTTGTTTTTAGTAAATACTTCATTAACATTTTTTTGTTTAAATATATGAGGTTATGTGTTGAGATGAATAGATGATGATGAATTAGGTTAAGGTCTGATTTTTTTTTTTTGTGATGGGAAAAAAACATGTGCATGTGCTGTCATAAAAAGTCATATGATAACAGATTTTCAAAAACTGTACCCTGTACAAGATTGCGTGAATTTTTGTAGGGAGCACGGCCTTTGAAGAAGAATCAAAGGTGTAGATATCTTTTCTCTTGCATCTCCATAATCAAAGGTGTAGATATCTTTTCTCTTGCATCAAAGGTGTAGATATCTTTTTAGATGAAAATGACTTCTGAAAGAAATATAAGTTATACTTATTTCTCTGAGTAATTCAAATTATTTGTCAATATTATTTTTTAATTACCATTTGATATTTCCCAAAATGTCTTGGTTATTGATCATTATCTATTCTGGTTAACTTGCAAGCATGACGAAGTTGGTGTTTTGAAGGTAAATCACAAATTGCATTTATTTAGCCTAATGAAGCTAAATTGAGTTGGGGGACCAAGTAGCAAATACCCATATAAAGTCCAAGCTCCGTGATTTCTTGCATCTCCAGAAAATTCTACCAATAAAATGTTTGTATTTCTCTGATAACAGAGTGAGAGATTAAGATTTTAATTAATTAATTAACTCTTTTATTGCTCCTTTAGATATAAGGTAAATCACAAATTGCATTTATTTAGCCTAATGAAGCTAAATTGAGTTGGGGGACCAAGTAGCAAATACCCATATAAAGTCCAAGCTCCGTGATTTCTTGCATCTCCAGAAAATTCTACCAATAAAATGTTTGTATTTCTCTGATAATAGAGTGAGATTAAGATTTTAATTAATTAATTAACTGTTTTATTGCTCCTTTAGATATATATTAATTAATTATCTACTTGCTTAGTCAAGCTTCAATTTTAGGGTTATTAATTTTTGTAATTTAATTGATGTTAAATGATCTTGGTTCTTGATTAGTGATGATATATGGATACAGAGCACATCTACTGCAGTTCCTCGAGTAACCAACTGTGGACTGCACTCCCCGATTCCTCCGATGGTACGATGCGGGTAATATCTCGGAAGAATCTGGAACCTGGACAGCACAATGGGGTTATACTGACTGCAATTTCGACAACGTGGCGTCCATTCTCTCATCTTCAGGTGTTTGAACTTTTGACTGTTGAAGACCAGATATCTCAGGTATTATCTGATGCTATTAAATGTTTAAATTGATGTTTATTTAAATATTCTGAGTTTAGTGTTGCGTTCCTTTGTGATTGGTACTGTAGCTTGACCTTCTTTCCAATGGGAGCTCATTGAAGGAGGTATCTCACATTGCGAATGGCTCACATCAGGGGAACTGCATTTCTCTTCTGCAAATAAATGTGAGTTTTATTGATCTTCTACTTAGAGTTTAGAGTTTGTATGTATATATTTATTTTGACCCCCTTACATTTGATCTTTAGAGTAACAGTCATCCTCTAGTCGTATCATGCTAGATAGTCATACATTTTAACATCCAACTATCTAAGTACTTAAAGTAGAAAGCAAGCAAAACATATTTTCCTTTCCTTAATTATTTATTTGATCCTTTAATGTTTAGTTGGTGCCTATGCAGTAAAGATGATCCTTTTACAATGTTTAGTTGGTGCCTATGCAGTAAAGATAATCTAAACACCTAATTTAGAGGAAAAATTGAGAAGATTTGTATTTGTGCATTGCATGTGCTTTATACTTATTATGATTTATATCATCACCTCTGATTTCTGTTCCTAAAAGTTGTTGTTTAGTTTGAAGCAGTTTAAGAATTCAAGGACAAACATTAGGGTCTGTGTCTCTACATATTGTCCGCGTATTTGTACATGTCTCTAGAGTTTATAAAATCTATCGCAAAATCTATCGCTGCATGTTAGTGAGCCAAACTAGTTGTGACTGCGGAATGTATAGATGTAGGGTTTTATATGAAATCCCAATTTGGAACCGTTGAATGATATATAGGATTGCAAGCTTTGTCATCAATGTTTTAGAAATAGTTGGGTCTTATTCTGTTTGTTAAATAATCCTATTGGACTTTCAAGGTCAAAATGATGATGAGATTATTAAGGAATGTGTTTGATCTGGACCATAGTCACAAAATTAAGAAGGATGATTTACTATATCTTTCCTTATGAGCATTTTATTTAATTTAATGACTATATTTTTTTGTATTCGTGCATCGCACGTGCATTATACTAGTAATATTATAATGGGAGAAGGCCTTCGTATCATTTGTCATTCTACCAAACGCATGTACATAACTAATATAAAGGAGATTTCTGGTTCAGATATCCTCCCTCCCGTCTGAGTTTTTATTTTAATTTTTTGAAATTATTAAAACGTGTAAATTACTAGTAATGATATTAATAGGAGTATGCAAGATCTAAAGAAATCTGCCCAAAGCAATATTAGCCTTCCTATCAACTTCTCCAAGTCTCAGCAACTAAATTCTATTTTTCACCATCTTGGGATGGATACAAAGTACAAAGATACAAAAATATTCAACCATTTGAATACACTACACTTACAAATCTGATTCGTGCTGGAAAATTAACTCAGGCTTTTTTATTGTTGTTGGAGAAACGAGAATACTTGGGGCTTAATCTGACAAGCCTCTACTACAAGACACCGCTCACGACCAAATGAATTGAGCATGTCTAAGAACAGACAAAGGAATTCATTGGACGGAAAAATTGTCTCTACCAACTGCAGCTGCTACGCTTATGTATTTATCAGTTTGAACCTTTCCTTGCTTTCTTAGGACGGGGACGTCTCTTTTTTGATGGATTCTTCGAAGACTTCCCCTTGTTTCTGTTCTTTTTGGATGAGTCCTTCGGGTTCAGTTGTTTTGATGATTGTTGATTTGATCCAGGTTCTTCACCTTCAGAAGCAGAATCTTTAATGGGCTTGTTATTCCCATTCTCATCATCACTGTTGTCATCCTCATCCTGATCCTCGTCAGAACTTAAGACCAGATCCTCCACAATATCTTCGTCACCTTCTGCGTTAAGTTCTTCATGGCTGCGTTTCTTAGAGTCCGTGGATTTTTCCTTAGCAACCCTGCAAGCCAAGTTCATGGGAAATCACAAGTTATGGCATTTAAAGCAGTGTACAAAGAGAAGATATTTATGACTAAGGGAGAAGGATCATAGAAAAAGTAGAAACATACCTAGGTTTCTTTTCAGGCAACCACTCCGAGTTAAACACGGCATCACCTTCTTCCTCGTCCTCATCATCATCATCATCATCATCATCATCATCGATTTTGGGTAATTTGCTGCCAAATACAGAAGATTCTGCCCCAACAATCACACTGTAAAGCCAAGAGCAAATACCTTAGTTGTAAAGAGAATTTTTGAGACAAGCAGAACATAAAAAACCAATGTGCACTAAAAAAACTCTTTCATCAAAAGAAAAGAGAATCATTTGCATGTAACTATCCCAACCTTGATTCTATCAATGAATCATTCCTCTGTTGAGTTCTCACACGCAATTTAGCTGCAAACTGAGAAAGAGGGCTGGAACTGGACTCCTTCTCAGCCTAATGCAATATCATATCTCATCATAAGCAAGAATTTTACATATATAAGACGAAAAGAAAGGTGTGCGCGCAAGTCTGTGTCTGTGGGTGGGTAGGCAACTTTATTTTATTTTTTGTTGGGGGTGCTAGTGCTACAGTTAAGAATGTGACATGCCTGAAGAAACGATTCCAATGCAGGATCATTTGGGGAGAAATCAACAGTAGCACGTTTTGAATTTGTAAATTCAGAATTAGCCTCCACCTGTTGAGAAAAGTTCACCGAGTTAATCAACCACGTTACAAACTATAAAAATTCCAAACAAGTGTATCAAGTAATACCTGGCGAATAAGATCCTTTACTTCCCTTCTGAACTTATCGACATCTGTGGTCTTGCAAAAGCTTCGCAGCCTAACAAGTGGAACAAATGACAGCTCAAAGAAGGCAATAGAATAGCTCCATTGAGCCAAATGTTCAGCGAGTTCTTCAACCACAGAATAAACACATGCCTCCTGAAATGCACGGGTTTTCACTGTCGTCTTGTCTACCTGTACAGAAGTTGTAAATGAGATCCATAAGAAGTGTAAGCCAGCTTGTAGAATGGAAGTACCACGATTTCCAAAGCGCACCTGTTTAACACTGAGCAAATTGACTGCTTTACCAACACCTCCAGAGGTGCGCTTATTTAACTCTTTCATTTCAAGCATATCAAGAAGGTATGAAGATACAGGAATGAAAGTACCAGTGGCTCCGGTAAGACGGTTGAGCATCCTCACACATCGAAGCCTAAGTGGAAAATATCGAGCTGTAGGAACCAAAGACGCCACCCCAGAAATTATTTGACTAAGAGGATATGCTAAAGGCCTGAAATCCATTTCTGAATTAAAGGCACAAATAACTCCCGTCCAAAGCTCAAGGCAACTGATGAACTGCCAATCATAAACCTTCTGGTGTGCTTTCTGTATAAAATAAAAAATTAAAATTAAAAATTAAAATTAAAAGACAAATTTTGACTATGAAATATTGTAGCTATGCATAGGCTACATTACAGACCAATATAGAAGTATATTTATACAATAGGATTAAACACTGTATGAAATACCAAAGTCACATATTTGATATAAGATGACTGGTCTATGGATATATATCAGTATATGGCTACACATCTGTGGTGTGAGTAACTTAATGTGGTAACCCCATGTACAGAGGGATGATGATAAATTTTTGAATACACTAATCAAACTTGACATTCAGTGCTCATTGTATAAGAGTGCTTCGGTAGTAATTTCAGACAAGCTTGGTCATTTATTTAACATGCTTCAAAGGTGGGAATTGGGAATTGTAAAGTACATGGTGTCCCCTCATAATTTTGCAAGCTAGCATGGCAGTGTTTGTATGTCTTCTCTGTAGTGTAGATTAGAATTTGCATAGAAATTACTAAATCAAATTATCTAAAACATAATTGGTACCATGAACTGAATAGTTTGAATGATAGGCAGCTTAAGCTATTATCCATCCAAACAATGCATAATTCGTGCTGATTTTGTATGAGGCTGGCATTCAGAATAGACAAGGACAGTTAACTAAGATCAGTAAAATGTAGTCAGTCTAAATAGAATCAGGCTCATTGAAACAATTGTAATTAGTTTTTTAACGACTAAGGAACATAACATTACAGCCCAAGTTGATTATAACCCCTCTTATCCAACTACACAGAAATCAATTGACATACAATGAACAGAATATTTTGAATGATAGGCAGCTTGTGAAATTTTCCGTCCAAACACTGCGTAATTTATGTTCATTTTGTAAGAGACTGGCATTCAGACTAGACAAGGCCAGTTAACTAAGATCAGCAAAATATAGTCAGTCTAAATAGAGTTAGGCTCATTGAAACAATTGTAATTAGTTTTGTAATGACTAACGAACATCACATCACATTACAGCCCAGGAAGATTAT
The DNA here is from genome assembly GCA_017893485.1 of Hemerocallis citrina. Classification (NCBI taxonomy): domain Eukaryota; kingdom Viridiplantae; phylum Streptophyta; class Magnoliopsida; order Asparagales; family Asphodelaceae; genus Hemerocallis; species Hemerocallis citrina. The sequence goes on from CM030360.1 coordinate 20,940,364, forward strand.
AATCTCTCTTACTCATCCAACTACACGGAAATCATAACTGACATATCCTTAGCACAAACAACTTGGTTTCGCCAGTTCTTTCCCATGGATGGAAAGTTGGAAATCAATCAGAGTTGACTGAATCACGACTGAGTTGCAGCAATGCTATGTGAAAAGTGCTTCAAAACACATTGGTACTCTATCAATGATAAGAAAGTAATATTTTGTTTTTTTTTTCTCTTCTTTCATTAGAAGTTTATCAGGTGTTGCCAGATTATGAAAAGTTGACCTTTTTTTTCTTTTTGACTAGGAGTGTACCATTTTTAATACTTTTACAACATCCCAGAGTTGTACAGTAAAGAGCAGTTGTGTGTAAAACGTCAATAAATCATTCTTTAGGGGACTAAGGAGCATAAAAATGCATAGATGAAGAATCTCCTCTCAAAGAAATAGCTTCCACAGAACTCTGTTTTGTTTCCTTGCTAACTTAGGTATCCCCACAAGGTGATAAAATAATAAAATACAAGAAAAGAAGTAGCAGAATTTAGCTGAAACATTTGCATTAAGGTGGCAATAGTAGATAACTATGTTATGACTAATCTTATTCTTAAAAAGGGTATATATGACAACAATCGAGCATGAACACTTAAACAAAATACTGACTTGGCACACTTTCAGTGTATAATGCTACCATAACAGCAGACAATTTTAAAGCTTTCATCCTAATATAAGATTTCAAAATATGCTTCATAGCATAAAATGCAAGCATTCCATGAACAAAAAGGAATGCACAAAAAGGATTCGATTGTCAGGAAGATTAAGGAGAAGACAAGGAGGTGTCTAAGTTCACTCACATCAAGTTGCTGCTTTGAACTCTTGTTTTCTTGTTGCTTCTTTTCCTTCTTATCTTTTACCCCCTTCAAAAGGAACAATAGATGAATTAACAACATTATTTCAGACACAAACTTAAACCTAAAGTGAACAGAAAAACTACTTAGTAACATGAATTACATGGTTTAGAGTTACCTTGTGGCCTCTTTCAGTAAGGGCACTGTGTAATATCACTGCCAGATGACGAATGGCAACAAATGCATGTTGATATGCACTAGGTGTATCAATACCATAGAGTTCGGTAATGCAATTTGCAAGAAACTGAATGTGCTGCAACTTTGATCTACCAACAGACTTAGCTAGTCTGCAATTCATAATATAAGCCTTATAAACACCCTTAAGGCAAGTATCAAGACAATCCGAACCAAGTCGAATACACAGGTCCCTTAAGAACAGGAATGAAACAACTGGAAGTGCACCTCTTCCAGTACCCCATGAATGAAGTGCAACCTGCAGTAGTACAATTTAGACTTGACAAATCCAATAATAAATCTCACAACAACCTTCTTGACAAAATATAGATTATAACAGTTTGAAGGGCTATATAGTTATATACCTTGATATACTTCCTCAAGAGAGTAGGAAATGCAGCTAAAAATACAGCTGATGCCTTCACACGCTTCAAGGTGAATGCGATCATCTGCTCATCCGTCATTTGGGTCAATATGTGGAGTGCATTGCCAAGATATATCTTCACTAAACTGCCATTCTTCTTCCAGGCAGGTGTAGTCGTTAGATCAATAATTGTTTCCTTTTTACCTCCAGAGCTTGGAGCTTTCAGCACTTCACGGAGAATCCCATCCATTTCATTCAGAACAAAAATCATTATTTTATTAAATACACTGCTAGAAAGGACACTAAATTTTGGTGCAGAACCATTCTCGGCATCGTCACCATAGTGGCATGCTGTACGAAATGCACGTAGAAGAGATCTAACTGCACCAAGTTTCCCATCTTCTTTAATAGATTTACACCACGAATCAACCATTTCAGTTGTAATTACTTTTGCAGGCTGTTTCTGTAACTCCTCAGCAGCCTGTTCTTCCGCATCAGCCTCCACATCCGTTTCTGCATCCTCCTATCCAAAATCACGAAAACCTAAGCGGGTTAGACCGAGTTTATTAGACCACTCAGTAGTATTTGAAAAATATGGAAAATACTTACATCAATGTTTTCGTCATCGAACTCCAAAAGGTCTTTATCATGTTTTTGCAAGTACTGATAGAACTCGGGGTCCTGCAATGGAAGCAAAATAAATGAGTCACAACGAAAACATTAAATTTACAAAGTAAGATTTACGCGAAGAACAAATACCATACAACCTATTCATCGAATTTATGTAGAGCAAAGTGCACACAGTAATGCATACAACATTATAACCAGAAACTACATTAATCCACTACAGAAGAAAAACAAACATGTGACTGAAATTAACTATTGTATGTCCTTCTCCTACAACTAGGGCTCCAATGTTGCACAAGAGAAGGGGGCAGGCAGATTTGTCATCATTTCCCAAATGGCATGACGGAAAGGAAAGGCTATTTTCCCCCGTATATTATTGTTATATTTATCACAGCTCATTTCTTCTCCATGGCATGCAAGGAATTTGAAACAAGTTAAAGAGTGTATTAGTCAAACTGGAATTTGGCCGTAAGATTTTATAAAACCTCTGAAAATAATATGCATGATATTGTTCGAAAAGTTACAACCACTATTAGTAAATTCGAAACAATGAAAGGTTTTGAAGTATGAACTATTGAATGATTTGGCCTGGGCAAAAAGAACTTGTGGGTGGTTTCAAAGTTCGAGGCTCCATGGATTGATCAATATGGCTTGGTTAAGTTTACCCCCTCTTTGATGCTTCTACTAAGTTTAAGTGTCAAATGCATTCATGGGCACCTGAGGGAACGCGACCCCTCCAAATCCTAAAATATTTACGAGCCTAATTTAATACTAGAATTTTCTTTAAAAAAATTAAAAACTTGTCAAGGACTCGCCCTCCATCAAAATTCTGTCAAATACTAACTTTTACCTCCTCCTAAAATTCATTTCTCTCCTTCATGAAATACGAAATTCTTTTTATTGGCCCTTGCATTTAATCAATCATGACTTAATGCATTAGTATATTTGCACTCATATGCAATTGAACAAATTAAATAATCCAAAATAATCCAAGTTCACAGAGGCGGAACATAGTGAGGGCCCGGGACACCCCCCCCCCCCCCCCCCCCCCCCAAAATTTTCACAAACCTCCTTCACACTATTGATGAAAATTTTATAAATCCGTAAAAAAATATAATTTGGTCCCCCTAAATTCTAAGTTTTATTGTTTGGCCCCCTAAAAATTATGAAAAAATCTCTATAATTTTACATGTAGTCATAGAATTTTTTCTTGACCCTCCGGCAAATTTGTTCTGGCTTCGCCCCTGCAAGTTCATATCTTTACCAAATTGGACCTTAACCAAACAACACAAATGCTATGGAAATGAACTCAAGTGCACAACAATATTAATTAAAAAAAAAATAAAAAAGGGACCTTTTCTTTGAGTCTTTGCAGTTGATTGACATGCTCTTTAACCCTCTGTTTCGAAAGAGAGCTGCTTTTCCCACCAACTGAGTTGCTTGTATCTAATCAAAACAAGTAGAAAAATCAAGTTATGATTTTGATTATAAGATAAATATAAGGGCAGAATCGTAATTCTAACCTGAATCCTCGATATCCGACATGGTGGGTTTTGCTTTGAGAGGAGGGCCGAAAGGTAGACGAAGAAGAAGAAGAAAAAGGAGATCGGCTTGGGCCCAAGCGGCTAGGGTTTAAGAGGCCGTGTCGGCTAGGGTTTAAGAGGTGGTGCACGGGGGGGACGGTGATTGCACAGTAGCTAGGGTTAGGTTCGGGTAGTATTTATATGGGTTAATTAGGATATTGGGTTTAAGTTAGAATCCAATATGAGATGGGTTATAGGGTTGCGGGTTTGGATATTGGGTTTAAATATCCAATAAGAAAAGAGGCTATAGGGTTTGGATAGTAAATCAATTAATGGGTTTCGGGTTTAAAATCCATTAGGGAAAAACAATTAAGAATTAGGTTAAAATATTGAACAAATAAATCAATAATAATATAATATAATAATTAAATCAAACTAGTAGTGTGATGCACGTTTTGATAAAGAGTTGGAGTTAAACGTGCAATACACGTGAGTCAAAAGTAATTAGCACGTGCGATAAATACCTTAGTTTTAAAAAATGGAGTTGAATGGGCGATACACTTATTTTTTAAAAATTAAGAAAGAAAAACTTTGATGTGTACGTGCGATGCACGTGTTGAAAAATAGATTTGGAGTTGCACGTGCGATGCACATGTTTGTTTGCTGACAAAAATGGTATTTCTTTTGTGACAAAAAAATATTAAAATTTGTTTATTTGTGACATACTCTTCCATCAAATAGTAAGTAAAATATATTATATTATAGTTAGATAAATGGATAGTAATTTACACATGTGATGCATGTTTAATATATATAAAAAATTAAAGTAAAAAATTTGACATAGTGAGGCTTCGAGGCTAAGACCTCCTTCATATTAGTTATGCACGTGTGATGCACGTGTTGGTAGATTGACAAATGACGCTAAGGCCTTCTCCCATTATAATATTAGAGATTAGAGATAGAGAATAGTATTTTTAAAAGTAAATGTGAATACTATAATAGGAGAGTTGGAGTTGCACGTATGTTGCACGTAAATATGTAGATTTACAACTCCAATTCTTCCATTATAATAGTTATTATATATCTCTACTACTATAATGGGAGAAGTCCTTAATGTAATTTGTCCATCTACCAACCTGTGCAACGCACGTGCATAACTATTGTAAATGAGGTTTTAGATATAATCCATACTACATCTGAATTTTTACTTTTAAAAAAACTATATTTATTAAGGCGTGCATCGCACGTGTAAACTACTAGTTATATTATAGATTGATAAATAGATAGATAGTAATTTACATGTGTGATGCACATTTAATATATTGAAAAAATTGAAGTAAAAAATCTAACATAGTGAGCACTCGAACGTGAGACCTCCTTCATATTAGTTATGCACGTGCAATGCACGCATTGGTTACGTAGATTCACAAATGACATGTCTTCTCCCATTTTAATATTAAAGATAATGTGTATTACATTAATACTCAACTACTAATAAATACAACAGAATGTATGGATTCACAAAAAAAATGAAATTGAATTTGATTTGGCTAAAATATAATAAATAGCAATACAGTAGCACATATTAATTTATTTAATTAAATAGTTTACATAAAATCCATACTCCTATAATAATAAAACATAGATTATGACCCATAGGCTTTCACAATAACAAAGGATGAATTTTTTAATATACAATCAGATGAAATAATAATAATAATAATAATCTCAACTATATTAATAGAAGAGTTATGGTTCAAACAAACAAACATTTTTTTATTATTTTTTTGTCATCAAACAAACCAGTGCATCCCACTTTCATCTCCATTTATTAATACGTGTATCACACGTGCAAATCAAACTTTTCAAGTTTTCAAACAAACAAACATTTTTTTAAATTTTTTTTCACCATTCAAGCCCGTGCATCGCACACGCGCCTCCATCTCCATTCATCTCTATTTATTAACACGTACATCGTTCATGCAAATTAAAGTTTTCAAAATTTTTATGTATTTTTTTTTTAGAATTACGTGTATCCCTCGTTTAACATCAACTTTTTACTTTCTCATCAAACAAACCCGGGCACACACGGACAACTCAAACTCTACTATTAACACGTGCATTGCACATGCAAATCAAAGTTTTTTCTTCAACATCCTTTAAAACTTAAGAGTATTGTCCGTTCAACTACATTTTTAAAAAAAATTAAGACATTCATCGTGCTTGCTAATTACTACCGACTTACGTATATCGCACGTTTAACTCCAAGTCTTTATTAAAACGTGCAGTGCACGTAAAACTTACTAGTAATAATCTCTAATATTATAATGGGAGAAGGCCTTAGTGTCATTTGTAAATGATTTGTCATTCTATCAACCCGTGCAACACACGTGTATAATTATTATAAAGGAGGTTCTAGGTTCAAATCAAGACTGCATCTAAATTTTTATTTTAAAAAACTATATTTATTAAAACGTGCAACGCACGTGTAAACTACTAGTAATAATAATAATAATAACAAAAAAAATAACAATAATAATAATAAAAATAATAAGGTTGTATAAAATAGGAATTGGGGTTTGATATGGCTAAAAATGGGGGTTAATCGGAACCTTCCAAATCAGGCACGAATCTTGAAGCCCAGGGGTAAAACGGTGATTTCACCCACAAATAGGGTCTGAGATGGGTACTGGGTCTCTCCGATAAAGACCCAATAACCCACAAACGGACCCGCTTCAATCGGGCGCGGGTTTCAACCAGCGATAAAGCCCGATCAGAGGGATAGAATTAGGGCCCCTGATTAGATCCTAATCAGCGGCCCTGATTCATGCCTATCCCTCCACTGGGAATTAGGGATTACATTCCTAATCTGTTTACAAGGAGAATATTCCTTATCAGATCACGGGGATTACATTCCTAATCCGTTTCCTAAGACGCCTATAAATACCCCCCATCCATCTCCATTAAGAGGTAATCAATCTTTCACCAGTTTTTGCGCTCTTTCATAGTCTTCCAGATTATTGACTTGAGCGTCGGAAGGTGCGTCGCCAGGAACAACCCCGGTGTCTCGCACTTTTTGCAGGTGTACGGCGGGAGCAACGATCATACCCCGACGGAACAGGTACGCAGGTTCACTATTCAGTTTCCCTAAGAATCCACAAATACTATCTGTCTGCCCCACACCAAATTTAGCGGCAACAAATTGGCACCGTCTGTGGGAAACTAACGAATAGAAACCTCTCATCTTCCCGGAATATAGATCTCCTCCAGCCATGCCTCCTAGGAAAGTCAGATCAAGGGGGTCCAACCGAGGACCCAACCCTGATCAGCAGCAAGAAGTCCTTCCTAATCCCACTCAGCAACAAGGGCAACTTCCTCCTACCGCGGAAGACCCGCTCCAACAAGACCTTCCTCCTCCTAATCAGCCACCCCCGAAGGGTCCTAACCCTCAAAAACAGCCTCTTCACCAAGAGCACTTCTCCATCCACAACGCCTCTACGGACTCTATGGCCTCCCATCATCCCCGAGCCTCTGGACGCCATAATACAGCCCCCAACCGCCAGAACGATGATGACCTTCGCCGCCACCTGGATGAGAAGCGGGCCCGAGAGGGAACATCCCGCCAACACCATCCGGACGAGCGGTACCCTCGCCACCAGGAGTATAGAAGGTCTCCTAACCGAAGAGGTCAGAAAGAATCCCCCGAGCACTACCGAAGAAGGCCACACTCCCCCGCAGGTCGGCAACAGCCTAGGAACAATGAGGCACCCCTCACACGTGCCGAGTTCCAGCAGTTCCAAGCGACCGTCCTACAAGCTCTCAACCTTCGTCCCAACACCATCGCACCCAAGCCTCCATCTCCTCCCTCGGTCTGAAGCCCTCGCCGACGGTCTCCCTCTCCTCGTCCTGCTCCTAGCAACTCCCGGCGTACCCCAAGTCCTCGTCGCTCCCGAAGTTACCATCGCCGTAGCCCTCGCTCTCCCTCATACGAAGACGAGTCTAGGGGCTCGGCTGATTACCGTCGGAGGGATGACACCATGTACCGTCGTCTTCATGAAGTAGAGAGGTGCCTGGGCCAGATAGACCGAGAAGAGGAACTTAGGGGGAGGACCCTACGTCCTAGCCGACCCCCTTTCTCCCGAACCATAGTGGATGCACTTGTGCCGTTCGGTTTCAAACCTCCCCAATTTGAGACTTACACCGGGGAGACCGATCCAGTTGATCACATCGAAAGCTTTAAGACTTTGATGCTCCTCCATCAAGCTTCCGATGCCCTCCTCTGCAAAACCTTCCCCGCAACTCTCAAGGGACCAGTTCGAGAGTGGTATTCTCGCCTTGCCCCCTCCTCAATATTCTCCTTCGAGCAGTTCGAAACCCTCTTCGTCACACATTTCGTAAGCAGCCGTAGAGCTGAGAAAACCAGCATCTCCCTATTGCACCTCCACCAAAAGAAGGGGGAGAAACTGAGAGACTATGTGAAGAGGTTCACAGCTGAAGCCAGGTCCATAGCATCCCTCGACCAGTCGGTCGCTACGGCAGCATTTCAATCTAATGTCCTCAATTCCAACCTCCGCTCCTCCCTCACCAAGAAGCCTCCACAGAACTTTTCCGACCTCCTCCTTCGCAGTGAAAAGTATATCCGGGCCGAAGAGGCCGAGCAGCGACCCAACTGGGAGGGGTCTTCCTCCGGGTTTAAGAGAAAGGGAACAGAGGAGGAAGGAGCCAAGAAGCTCCAAAAGGACAATGACAGCCAGCGCCGAACTCCCCCCAGTTTCGAGAAGTTCACACCCCTCACCACTAACGTCGCGACTATTCTGATGGAAGTTGAGAAAGAAGGGGTCTTACCCCCTGCTCTGAGGATGAACACCCCCGCCAAGAGAAGAGATAAAGAAAAATGGTGCCGTTATCACTGGGACCATGGGCATGACACCAACGATTGTCGTGCCCTAAAGAACGAGATCGAAGCCCTTATCCAGAGAGGGCAGCTGACCAGGTTTGTAAGAAAGGACCGAGCCGAACTTCCTCCCCCACCTCGGGGAGCTAACAAGCGTCCGGAACGAGAAGAGACGCTTGACTTTGAGGAAGAACGAGTCCTCCACCTCATCCATGGGGGCCCAATGGGGGGCTCCTCCAACTCCTCTCGGAAGGCATTCATAAGGGAAGTCAATTCGGTCCGAACCACCCCTCCTCCCAAAGGCCTCGGAGTGCCCGTCACATTCTCCGACGAAGATCTTGAAGGTGTCCGCACCCCTCATTGTGATGCACTCGTCATCAGTCTTCACATGGCGAACTTCAAAGTGGAGAGGATCTTAGTGGACAATGGCAGCTCCGTCAACATCCTCTTCCTCACCGCTTTTAAAGGCCTAAAGCTCTCCCGGGACAGGCTCAAGCCCGCCGGCTACACGCTCCACGGGTTCACGGGAGTGCCAGTGACTATTGAAGGGGTGATTACCCTCGACATAACTGCTGGCAAAACTCCTACTACCCGAACAGAGTCGATGGACTTCATGGTCGTAGATGTCCCAGCAGCCTACAATGTCATTTTGGGTCGGCCTGGCCTGGCAGCCCTTGAAGCCGTCCCTTCCGCCTATCATCTCAAAATGAAGTTCCCCACTCGGGCCGGAGTAGGGGAAGTAAGGGGCAATCAGGAGCAGGCCCGCAAGTGCTATATGACCTCTACCCTCGGACCCGTCCTCTCCTTAGAAACTCTGGGAATCCCCCAAGATGTTGCTCGACCAACGTCCGAGCCGGCGGACGAATTGGAAGAAGTGCTCTTCTCCGAGCAGGAGCTGGCCCGCAAGTTCTTTGTCAGCAAGACCCTCCCGTCCGCCCTATACTCAGACATTGTGCAATGCATCCGAAGGAATCAAGACCTCTTCGCCTGGTCAGCTACAGATATGCCCGGTATCTCCGAAGAACTCTTAGTCCACCGCCTAAGCGTCGATCTGGAGTCCAAACCGGTTCAGCAGAAGAGGCACAAGTTCGCCCCCGAGCGCCAGCTCGCTATTAAAGAGGAGGTGGACAAACTCTTGAAGGCCCGGTTCATACAGGAGGTGAACTATCCTGAGTGGTTGTCGAATGTGGTAATGGTGAAAAAGTCCAATGGGACGTGGAGAATTTGTATTGATTTCACCGACCTCAACAAGGCCTGCCCCAAAGATCCCTTCCCTCTGCTGAGTATCGACACTCTGATTGACGCAACCTCGGGACATGAGCTGCTCAGCTTCATGGATGCCTTCTCAGGTTACAATCAGATAAGAATGTTCCCTCCGGACATCCCGAAGACATCGTTCGTGACCGACCAGGGCCTCTATTGCTACCGAATCATGCCGTTTGGTCTAAAGAATGCAGGTGCGACATACCAACGCCTCGTCAACAAGGTTTTCCAGGCTCAGATCGGCCGGAACATGGAGGTTTACGTTGACGACATGCTTGTGAAAAGCATCTGAGGCGTCGATCATGTGACCGACCTCCAAGAGGCGTTTGACGTTTTGAGAAAGCACAATATGAGACTCAACCCGAACAAGTGTGCGTTCGGCGTCTCATCAGGGAAGTTCCTCGGCTTCATGGTTAGCCAACGAGGAATTGAAGCAAATCCAGAGAAGATCAAGGCCATATTGGACATGGCCCCTCCTAGAAATGTTAAAGAAGTTCAGAGATTAACTGGTCGCCTAGCCGCCATAGGGCACTTTCTGTCAAAATATGGGGAAAAGTGCCTCCCGTTCTTCAAAGCCCACAGGGGGGCTAAAGGATTTGAGTGGGGGCAGCAGCAACAAGACTCCTTCGACCAGCTTAAAGCTTACCTCGTCAATCCACCTCTTCTCAGCAAACCAATACCTGGCGAACTGCTCTACCTCTACCTGGCAGCCTCCAAGCAGACCCTCAGTGCAATCTTAGTGAGGGAAGAAGACTGGGCTCAGAAGCCTATCTACTACGTCAGCAAAGTGCTTCGGGACGCCGAGCTCCGGTACCCGAAGATTGAGAAAATGGCCTATGCCCTGGTAATGGCCGCGAGAAAGCTTCGCCCGTACTTCCAGTCCCATTCGGTGGTCGTTCTTACCGACCAGCCGCTGAAACAGGTTCTTCACAAGCCCGAGACTTCGGGACGCCTTATGAAATAGTCGATCGAACTGAGCCAACATGACATATCATATCAGCCTCGGACCGCGATCAAGGCTCAGGCACTGGCCGAATTCATAGTTGAGACTACTATCCCCGAGTCCAACCCAGCAGTGAAGGGACCACCCGTCTGGTCGGTTTATGTAGACGGATCCTCGTGCAATGAGGGAAGCAGGGCAGGGGTCATTCTGGTAGGCCCAGATGACTTCATCCTTCAATACTCCCTCCGTATAAACTTCAAAGCCTCGAACAACGAAGCCGAATACGAGGCGCTAATAGCCGGTCTTGGAATGGCCCGAAATGCAGGGGCACAATGACTGCAGATCTTCAGCGACTCTCAGTTGGTCGTCAATCAGGTCCTCGGCGAGTATGAAGCCCGCGATGATAGGATGGTTAAATACTTGGCCAAAGTCAAGAGCCTCATGGCGCTGTTTGAAGAGGCCCTCATCCAAAGGATCCCCCGAGAAGAAAATACTCAGGCCGACGCCCTATCCAAATTAGCCTCCTCTTCCCTTCAAGGTCTTGAGCAGACCGTATTGATAGAAGTCCTCCTGAAGCCGAGCATAGAGGACGAAACACCTGACTCCGTTGAAACATTGCCCGTCCTCCTCGAAGACAACTGGATGAAACCCCTCGTCGATTTCTTAAGGGACGGACTCCTCCCCGAGGATCCGAGGGAAGCAAGAAGAATCAGAACCCGAGCCGAGCGTTATACATTAATCGAAGGTATCCTATATAAACGCTCCTTCACCCAGGTGGACGGTCGGCCTTACCTGAGGTGCATTTTCCCTGGGCAAACCGACTACACCCTGCAAGAACTCCACGAGGGCATCGGCTAAGCCCATTCTGGGTCCAGGGCTCTAGCACGCAAAGTGTTGAACTACGGGTATTTTTGGCCCACTCTCCTACGGGACGCCGAGCGACACGTTCGGCAATGCAGCTCCTGTCAGAAGTATTCAGACATCCGACGCCTTCCACAAGCACCGCTCACCTCCCTATCAAGTCCGATCCCCTTCGCCATGTGGGGGATGGATTTACTAGGGCCGTTTCCACCAGCCCCCGGACAGCTTAAGTTCCTAGTCGTGGCAGTCGACTATTTCTTGAAGTGGATAGAGGCCGAGCCCCTGGCCACAATCACCGAACATAAGGTCGTTCAGTTCTTTTGGAAAAGTGTGATCTGCCGATTTGGCGTTCCCAGGGTCCTGGTTACGGATAATGGAACGCAATTCACCGGGGCCGCCTTCCGAGCTTTATGTGAAGACCTCGCCATACAACACCGATTCTCCTCCGTCTCCCATCCTCAGTCGAATGGCCAGGCCGAGAATGCCAACCGACAGATCCTTTCAGGCATCAAGAAGAGGTTAGACAAGTGTTCCAAAGGACTGTGGGTCGATCAGCTGCCTAACGTGCTCTGGAATCACCGCACCACCAAGCGGACCCCGACAGGCAAGAGCCCATTTAATCTCACCTATGGGGTCGAGGCCATCATCCCCCTAGAAGTCGGGATACACTCTCCTCGTCTGATAGCTTATGAAGAAGAGCAGAACGCTAGAGAGCTCAGAGCAAGCCTAGATCTGATAGATGAAATCCGAGAGAGAGCTGCCATACGCCAGCAAGCTTACCGAAGGAGGATCGAGCTAGCATACAACAAAAGAGTCCGCCCAACGGACCTCAAAGAAGGGGACCTGGTCCTTCGAAAGTTGGCCATCTCGTTCCCTGGTCAGAAAAGCAAATTGGCCCCGAACTGGGAGGGACCTTACAAGATCTCAAAAGTAATCCGCCCCGGCACATTCCGACTAGAAGATCTCGAAGGCAGGGAGATTCCCAGGGCTTGGAATGCCGACCATCTCTTAAAATACCAAGAGAAAGCGGCAACGCCTCTCTAAGTAATCCGAGATGTCGAGCCATTCTTTTCCTGTCACTTGTAGTAATTTTCTTTTATTTTTCATTGTAATAACGGCTAGCAACTTTAGAAGCAACCGATCATTGGATATTAATAAATAAAGTTTTTCATATTTTTGCTGCTATTACATCTCTCTGCTTTTAACTCTTTAATCTAACGATGGTTCGGAGTCCAACACTAGGCTCGATTCTACTTCACAAGTTCGCTCCTAAGCGAGCTAGAAGTAGCTCGCCATTCGGAATTGCTCCCACAGTCGTTGAATGGTTCGGAGTCCAATACTTGGTTCGATTCTACTTCGCAAGTTCGCTTCTAAGCGAGCTAGGGGTAGTTCGCCATTCGGAAATGCTCCCACAACCCTTAAACTAATCTAACGATGGTTCGGAGTCCAACACTTGGCTCGATTCTACTTCACAAGTTTGCTCCTAAGCGAGCTAGAAGTAGCTCGCCATTCGGAATTGCTCCCACAGCCGTTGAATGGTTCGGAGTCCAACACTTGGTTCGATTCTACTTCACAAGTTCGCTTCTAAGCGAGCTAGGGGTAGTTTGCCATTCGGAAATGCTCCCACAACCCTTAAACTAATCTAACGATGGTTCGGAGTCCAACACTTGGCTCGATTCTACTTCACAAGTTCGCTCCTAAGCGAGCTAGAAGTAGCTCACCATTCGGAATTGCTCCCACATCCGTTGAATGGTTCGGAGTCCAACACTTGGTTCGATTCTACTTCGCAAGTTCGCTTCTAAGCGAGCTAGGGGTAGTTCGCCATTCGGAAATGCTCCCACAACCCTTAAACTAATCTAACGATGGTTCGGAGTCCAACACTTGGCTCGATTCTACTTCACAAGTTCGCTCCTAAGCGAGCTAGGAGTAGCTCGCCATTCGGAATTGCTCCCGCAGCCGTTGAATGGTTCGGAGTCCAACACTTGGTTCGATTCTACTTCGTAAGTTCGCTTCTAAGCGAGCTAGGGGTAGTTCGCCATTCGGAAATGCTCCCACAACCCTAAAACTAATCTAACGATGGTTCGGAGTCCAACACTTGGCTCGATTCTACTTCACAAGTTCGCTCCTAAGCGAGCTAGGAGTAGCTCGCCATTCGGAATTGCTCCCGCAACCGTTGGATGGTTCGGAGTCCAACACTTGGTTCGATTCTACTTCGCAAGTTCGCTTCTAAGCGGGCTAGGAGTAGTTCACCATTCGGAAATGCTCCCACAACCCTTAAACTAATCTAACGATGGTTCGGAGTCCAACACCTGGTTCGATTCTACTTCGCAAGTTCGCTACTAGGCGAGCAAGAGGTAGTTTGCCAATGGTTCGGAGCCCAACTCCTGGATCGATCATACTTCACATGATCGCTCCCAAGCGGGCTAGGGGTAGTTCGCCGTTCAGGATCGCGTTCATAGCTGCCGAACTACTCTAGCAACGATCCGAGGCCCAGCACTTGCGCTTTGACGCAGTTTGAGAGGCAGCCGCCGAACTTGCCTCACAAGACGGCATGATTGGGCATTAGAGACAAGGCTCGGCACCACTGGCCGAACATTCCCCTCGCCGATCGACAGACAAGTATGCGGCCGACTTAGAAGCCTCGGCGCAGCAGACAACAGTCGCGAAAGTAAAAAACACACAAGTTCGGCAACAACACTTTTATTGATGAAACAGATGCGGTACAAAGACAGACACAGCAGGATTACAACTCGTCAAAGAAAAAGTTACAATGCCGACTTATTACACTTAGCAAAAAAAAAAATACACAAAAGCTCGCGGAGTCGACGACTTCAGCGCTTTTTTGGAGCCGGAGCATTCCGCTTCAGAGACACTCGAGAGTGACGACGCTTGTCTCCGGAGCGCGACCCCAAGCCGGCGAATTGAGACGTATCCTCGGCACCACTTCTAGTAGCTACTCCGACGGATGCTCCGCTCGACGAAATTGCCACCGAGCTCTGCACATCCCCCGGACTAGGTTGGCCGATCCGCTGACGGGTCGCCATCTCGTAGAAGGTAATGCCCCGATCGCTCTCCGCGCGAGTACACGGGGTGCTTCGAACGTTGATAGGCCCCGAATGCGGCTTGAGGCGAGAAACTTCCACCTCCAACTCCGAGATTCGATCATGCAACGAGTCGTCTTTCACGTTAACTTCGAAACGAGGTGGTATCACGGAGTCCGGAACTCCTGATTGGCTGGCAATGAGGTGCCGAAGATGGGTGACCTCGATGCTTTTATCCACCGTCGCTCTCTTCAGCGCTTCGACCTCGGCAGTCAACTGGACCCGTTCGGTCGTCAACTTGGCCACTTCGGCCGTCAGCCCCTCGCCCTCACTCCGAAGCTTCGTCTCTACGGACTGCAGATGCTGTATCTCGGAAAGCAAGTCATCCCTCTCCGCTGTTATTTTGGACAAGTTATGACGGATGCACTGAATCCGAATCTCATTACTGAAAGCAGTTGGCGAATATTCACCTTCACCTGCGGGGGTAAGCTCTTCGATCCTGCTTTCCAAACGGCGAATCTCGATATCTCGCCGGCCGAGGACGAGCTGGAGATGGTTCCTCTCGCTTTCAGCTCGGCGCAATCCGAGCTCGACTTCGTAGAGCCGCTCTCGGCACCTTGCCAGACACAACCTCGTCGCCCCTAGGCCAGCCTCGGCTCGAGCTTCCTCGTCCGAGCGCGTAGGCTCGACATCTTGGGTAACCACCATAAGCTGCAAAGAAATCGAAGTAATCAGCAAAAAGATCGAACACTGCCGGAGCACCACACTTGGAAATTTTTTTTTTAAAAAAAAACAAGAAACTCTCGAGGCAAGAAGAGAATGTTTGGCAAAAAAGGGGCAAAAGACGGAGATCCGAACAACAATACTTCAAAAGATTTTCTTTTCATTCATTTCAAAAAAGGCAGCGGTGGCCAGTCCGCTATTAGGCGTTACAATGATTGAAAAGAAAAACAAAAAAAAAACAAACAAACAAAACAAGAAAATGAGGAGCGGAGTCAAGGCTCGACCTCTTTCCCCGGGCGACGAGGTGGGGTAGGGGTTGACTTCGCCGAAGGGGATGCCACCGACAGCGGAGTGACCGCAGTGCTAGGGGCCTCGCCAGTGACCCCGGCCCCGGCATCAGCTTCGTCGTCCCCTTCATCCTCCTCCCCCTCGGATTCAGGGTCGAAACCCTCGACGTGGCCGGGGAACAGCCTCCACCCCGAGACGTCCACGTCGGGGTACTCCTTCGACACCCGTTCGAGGGCTGCGGCGAAGGCCTTCACCATGTTCTGGGCGAGGAACCCCTACGCCTTCTCCAGAGTTGCGTCCTTCGCCGCCTTCACAGCCGCAACATTGGCAGCCTCGACCTCGGCCAGCTGCTTAGCCAACCCCTCCTTCTGACGAAGGAGCTCACCCTCCAGTCTCATCACCTCGGCCTCGAGGTGCTGGATCCTCGCCGACCTGCCCTCATGCTCGATGCGGAGTTTGTCCAGCTCGTTCGACATCCGAGCTTTTTCGTTCCGAGCTTGGTCGGACTCCTGCTTCAGCTCCTTCTCCAGAGCTGTCAACCTCTCGGTGAGGTGGCCGAAGTGGACGATGATCTGCAGCAAAGAAGAACAAAGGGAGTTAGAAAAACTTGGGCTATGGGAGTACAATTAATAAAGAAAGCTTGAGGCTTACCGACACTGCCGAATGAGCGATCTCGATCACGTCGTCGCCCTCTCTCCCGGCCTCCATGGCGGCTCGGTCTTTCGGAGTGGCGAGATGCTTGACGGCTTGCATGCTCGCCAGCGAGTTCTCGGGGAACCCATCGTGCCTCCGGACCTGCCAGTCCGGAATGTGAATCCGCTTGTGCTCCTCCGTCAGGAGCTCCTCGCCTGCCACCGTCAGCGGCGGCGTCGGCATGGCGAGGGCGGCAGCAATGGGGAACTCGCCCACAGATGCTGGAGCCGAAGTCTCCGCCACAGTGACGGCCGGTCTGTCGAGGACCTCCACCTCCTCAACAGAGGCTCCAATCCTCGGCACCTTCGAGGACGAGGGCAGCTTGGATGCAACCCTCTTGCGCTTCTTAGGCGCCTTGCTCGCGAATCCTGCCCTGAGCGCCAATACTGCGTCGTAGTCCATGGTTTCTGCATCAAAAGCGAAAATTGGTTAACACATTAAAAACAACAAGGAAGAGGGTATGGAAAACAAGAACTTGACGAGAGCCGCGTACTGGGATCTACG
This sequence comes from Hemerocallis citrina, assembly GCA_017893485.1. Lineage (NCBI taxonomy): Eukaryota > Viridiplantae > Streptophyta > Magnoliopsida > Asparagales > Asphodelaceae > Hemerocallis > Hemerocallis citrina. The sequence goes on from CM030360.1 coordinate 20,957,149, forward strand.
CGGCAGGGCCCTCCCTTGTAGAGGACGTCCTCCGTCAGCTCCCTCCAATCATACTTCGGCCGATCAAGGAGAATCCGGACCGCCTCTTCTTCTTCTACTGAGAGCTTCGGCATCGCCCTCGTCCTCTTCGGCACCCCTTCTACCCAGTCCGAAGGGATCGGCCATGCCTCTCGACTCCGCACAACCAACCACTTCTCTCGCCAGTGCTTAATGGAGTCGGGGCATATGACGAGCCTACCGCCGTGCCTCAGAGTCAAGTAATACCGGTACTCCGACTTATTCCCTTGGTGGAGCCGGTATAGCGTTCGAAGCACGTTCAGCTACAGCTCGATCCCTGCGGCCTGGCAGTGGAGAACAAAACCATTTATCACTCGCCACGCGTTCGGCATGAGTTGGATGGGGCTGACCCCGAACCAGCTCACCACGGTAACGGCGAACGCATGGAGAGGTAGCCGAGCACCAGCGATAAAGGCGTCGACCGGCCAGCAACACATCGTCACTGGCAGCGGCGAGTTGGCCCTAACTCCGGGGCCCGGCAGCATAATTTCGTACCCCTCCGGGATGAGAAAAGAATCCCGGATCACTGCCAGATCCTCCTCGCGCAGGATCGACGCCGCATCGTCCGCCTCCGTCGTCTCCCTCGCGGCATTCTCCTCGAAGGACCTCCCCCTCCCATGAACAATTCGCTCGGCCTGATCCTCCGGGAGCTGCCTAACTCTATGGAGCCCCGTCAGCGGCCCAGGCAGTTGTCCGAACTCCCCCATCCTCTTCGGATCCACAACGATCGAGTCCTTGCCGAACACCTTCTTGCCTTTGGTCGGGGTCGGAGTCGAATCCTCGACGACTTCAAGGGAGGGCTCAGACCAAGAGACTTCTTCGGAGACAGAAGCTACAGACATAATTGATGATAAATTACCTTAAGAGAGATAGCCGCCGGAAAACTTCGCCTGAATCAAACGCCGACCACCGGAAGAATTCGCCTGAGCACAAGAAACCGTCTGAGCAAAAGAGAGGAGAAATGAGAAATGAGAGAGGGGGGTGAGGATTTATAGAGAGGGGCGCTCCAAACGAGGTTAATGGGCTCGTACGACCGGCCCATTTAAACAAAACGACGGAGCGACCCCAATCGTCGCCTTGCTAACCATGCCAAATCATGAGTCGAATTTAATGCGCGTCCCGTCTGATGGAAGCCCAGAGGTCACTGCAATTAATAAACGTCCCATCTGTCAGAGTTGTCAGAGTTGTCAAAAGCTGTCAGAAGCTGTCAGAAGTTCAGAAGGCGCACAGTAGATACAAACTCCTATGACGAAAAACGACAAGTTTAGGAGCTCGGCACCCACTGCCGAGCGTTCTTGACACCGACCTCGTTACGGAGAAAAAATCAAGTTCGGCACCCACTGCCGAGCGTTCTTGGCACCGACCTCGTTACGGAGAAAAAATCAAGTTCGGCACCCACTGCCGAGCGTTCTTGACACCGACCTCGTTACGGGGAAAAAATCAAGTTCGGCACCCACAGCCGAGCGTTCTTGACACCGACCTTGTTACGGAAAAAAAATCAAGTTCGGCACCCACTGCCGAGCGTTCTTGGCACCGACCTCGTTACGTGGAAAAAATCAAGTTCGGCACCCACTGCCGAGCGTTCTTGACACCGACCTCGTTACGGGGGAAAAATCAAGGTCGGCACCCATTGCCGAGCGTTCGTGGAACCGACCTCGTTACGAGGGGAAAAATCAAGTTCGGCACCCACTGCCGAGCGTTCGTGGAACCACCTCGTTACGGGGGAAAAATCAAGCTCGGCACCCACTGCCGAGCGTTCTTGACACCGACCTCGTTACAAGGAAAAAATCAAGTTCGGCACCCACTGCCGAGCGCTCTTGGCACCGACCTCGTTACGGGGAAAAAATCAAGTTCGGCACCCACTGACGAGCGTTCTTGACACCGACCTCGTTACGAGGAAAAAAAATCAAGCTCGGCACCCACTGCCGAGCGTTCGTGACACCGACCTCGTTACGGGGGAAAAATCAAGTTCGGCACCCACTGTCGAGCGTTCGTGGAACTGACCTCGTTACGGGGAAAAAATCAAGCTCGACACCCACTGCCGAGCGTTCTTGACACCGACCTCGTTACGGGAGAAAAATCAAGTTCGGCACCCACTGCCGAGCGTTCTTGGCACCGACCTCGTTATGGGGAAGAATTGGACCTCGCGCTACGCCGGACTCCCTCCTAGTACTCGCAGCTACGCCGAACTCGCTCTCCTCTTCGAAAAAATGCGCCGAACCGCATACAGACCTCGGCCCCCTAGCCAGCGAGCTCTAGAGGTAGTCGGAAGCGTGGTACAAATGTAAATACCCCTCAACGAAGGATAACGGCCAATCCATTGCGCCAAAAAACAATTAAAAAATTCGAAAAGGTAAGGAAGAATCCCTGGGGAGCAATTATAAAGTTGGGGAGTACCTTCTCACCCCCAAACAAACAATTGTTGCCCAAAAACAATCTTCCAAAATCCCAGGACGACGAATCGACACTTTCTTAAGTCAAAAGGATATCTCTGCAAGGACACCACATGATCATAAGAGCTCAGGAGCGACTCAGAGTTCAATCCACATGAAAAATCACCAAACTACCTCCTTCAAGATTCAAAACCTTCCAGTTGGGCTCCGATACAACTCCGTTAGCCATTAAAACAGTTAAACTACTCCTCAAAGGCCGATCAAGCTCAGCCTTTAGGAGTGGGGGGCTCGTGATATGGCTAAAAATGGGGGTTAATCGGAACCTTCCAAATCGGGCACGAATCTTGAAGCCCAGGGGTAAAACGGTGATTTCACCCACAAATAGGGTCTGAGATGGGTACTGGGTCTCTCCGATAAAGACCCAATAACCCACAAACGGACCCGCTTCAATCGGGCGCGGGTTTCAACCAGCGATAAAGCCCGATCAGAGGGACAGAATTAGGGCCCCTGATTAGATCCTAATCAGCGGCCCTGATTCATGCCTATCCCTCCACTGGGAATTAGGGATTACATTCCTAATCTGTTTACAAGGAGAATATTCCTTATCAGATCACGGGGATTACATTCCTAATCCGTTCCCTAAGACGCCTATAAATACCCCCCATCCATCTCCATTAAGAGGTAATCAATCTTTCACCAGTTTTTGCGCTCTTTCATAGTCTTCCAGATTATTGACTTGAGCGTCGGAGGGTGCGTCGCCGGGAACAACCCCGGTGTCTCGCACTTTTTGCAGGTGTACGGCGGGAGCAACGATCATACCCCGACGGAACAGGTACGCAGGTTCACTATTCAGTTTCCCTAAGAATCCACAAATACTATCTGTCTGCCCCCACACCAAATTTAGCGGCAACAGGGTTAAACGAATTCATTGAAATAATCTAAATAGTAATAATACATTTGATTTGGGCTCAAATATAAATAATCAATCAATTAGGATTATAAAACAAAATTAAAATACACCACTATTCGAAAATAAATATAATTATCTATTAGAAGATACTTTAATATAAAATCCAAACCAACTTCAACACATAATGAATTTATAAAAATTTGAAATACAGAAAATATTCAGGGAATTTGTTTTTGTGGAAATGAGGGTTACAAGATGAAAAGGAGATCGGCTTGGGTGCGGCTAGGGTTTAAGAGGCCATGTCGGGTCAGGTCGGGTCGGGTAGAGTTTGTGATCTGTCGGGTTAGGCCGTTATGGTAGGCTGAGAGCCTGAGACGGGTACGTTTGTACGATATTAGGTTTGGGCTTGGTTCCTCCTCCTGCCTGATAGTGAAATAATGTCTTTTTTAGCACAATGCATAACTTTACTCAATTTATATAATAGTCCTAGTACATTTGCTGTTTTGCATGAGCCAATTATTAATAAAATTATTCCTTTAAATTGTGTTTCTAACATGTCAAAAATAGCTCCTACTTAAAATTATGAAATCTCTGATAAAGGAGCCTAAATGAATTGAGCTTAAGCACAAAATGATCACATTTGTTCATTTAATTAATTAATTTAGTTGTTGATCAAGCCGTACCGCTCTATGTGGTAACATAAAACTCATCGAAATATAAAACCTTGGTTTCAAGAGGTTATATAAATTCATTTGAAACATTATTTTTGGTTGCAAATTTTTATTTTGGCCTTCGAAACTCTAGATTATGAAACTGTAACTTTAGCTTGCAAATAGATCTTTCGTGAGTTTCACAAAAAAATATATAGATATGAAACTCATTCAATGGAACTACATGAAAGAGACAAGGTACATTGTGATCGCAGTGATGACTTGACTTCTCTGACTAGACAGAAATAATTGTTACTTTTGTAAAATTAGATAGCTGCATCATGAGCAAGTTACACTACTGACACAAGTTATGCATATGATAGTATTACTTGCATCATGAGCAAGCCGCATATAGTATTTCTTGTAAACTAGCACAAGTTATGCATCTCATATCGTTTTGGTCAGAGACGGCTCAATTAGAAGCAAGTCGCATTACTGACACTTTTAGGACACAACACCTTGATGATGAGAAAATAGAGATCGACCCCATATTAGAGTAGACTTTTACCCTAGGGTGGATGTGAGTAGCATTGGTATCGGGTCGGGTCGGGTCAGGTCCTTCACTACCAGGACCCGGACCCGGTCCCCTATGGGTCCAAAAATTGGACCCAGACCCGGACCCGTGAGGACCGGGTCCGGTTCCGGATCCTATTAAAATATTCCTACCCGTTCGGGTAGGAGCGGGAGTGTGAGCGGTGAGCGGAGGCGGCGAGTGGATGATTTAAACTAGATGAGAGAAGAAAAATGCATGAGTTTTGAGTTTGGAAAAGAAAGATTTAGAATTGAGGAGGAAGAAGGGGAGGGATGAGGATATAATATTTATTTTTATGTTGATTTTTTGAGATTTTTTTTAACGGGTCAAGGTCCGGGTCCGAGTCGGGTCTCTTTTGAGCGGACTCGGACCCGAAAGTACAACGGGTCCCATTTTAGGACCCGGACCCGGACCCGAATAGGCTGGGTCGATTTCGGTCCAATGCCGGGTCCGAGTAGGGTCCGGTTCGGATCCGGATTTCGGATATTTATACCAATGCTAGATGTGAGTCTTTACTTTTATACTTTTGCTTACACCTTGTTTTAAAGGGACTTAGATTTACCCATAACCCTACATAGATGTTGGAGGTTATTACTTTATATTTTTTGCACTTCTACATTTCCCCCCAGTTTAACCAAAAATCTTGTTTTGTACTCATTATTAGAATAGTAATGCCATATTCCACATTTTTTTCAAAAAAGAAAAGTTGTATGCGGGGGTCCACCACTTTTACAACTTGGTAAAACCTAAATTTCTAGCGCTTTATAGGGCAAACCTAATAAATTAAACTTAGGTTTCACATGGTTTCATGGTTTCATCTTGGATTTCATTTTACACCTCCCTCCCATTTCTTCTTCTTCTACAATACAAGCATTTGGTTTTCTAAATTATATGCAAGACGTAGACACCTGTGCCCAGTGCTCGTATCTGAACTGTAGAACACTTGCTCGTCCTAGAATGAAGATGGGATGTGCTGGTAATGTCTATATTTTTGTGTATCTTCACTAATGGTTCTGTTGTGTCTAAGTTCAGTTAGAAACCATTAAGCGAACCACCATCAATTATTGTTTATATAAGTACCCTAACTGATATTCGAAAAATCTTGATTGATCTCCACCGATGATCCTGGCACAGATTGCAAAGCAACAGACCGGGCTTAACGCCAACTCCTTTGCTGGCCCAGGCCAGATAACTCCACGGGCCTCCCGCTAGCCCATTGGTGCGCCCGGGCAATTCGCTCTCCGATTGCATCAGACTCTCCATCAATTACGCTGTAACCAAACCCCCAAAATCAGGGATCTAATCGATCACAGTTTCAAAAGAAAGGGGATTCTAATACCGCCAGGGGATCTTCCTATAACGGTTTTCCTCCCCTAACCTATAAGTACAACTTCGACTGTACTGTTACAGGTAACGACTCTTTTGCTATAGAACTCCCTCGACTAAATTGTTGCCTTCTGACTTAAGCATCAGAGGGTTTGTCGCCGAAAAATACTCCCGATGTTTCAGACTTTATTTTGCAGGTCCATGAAGTGGCCACCCATCAATAGGCCTGTTCGATATACCTTCAAATCCAGAACAAAGGGTAGGATTACTGTAGTTTCCTCGAATACTAGAACCCACATTATCTGTTTCTCCCACACCTCAAGAAAAAGACCGCAACAGATTAGCATTGTCTGTGGGAAACCGCAGATCAATCCTACTCCCAACTCGAGCTCTCATCTGAAGCAACTCCCTCCCATGGCTCCCAAGGCTAAGAGGACCACTGCTGCAGGACCTTCGGTCCCTCCTCCCCCACCAACCCGTAGTCTCGTGAACACCCAAGGGTCGCAGAGGCAACAGGCCGAGAATCCTCTGGGACCAGCTCCGAGCGCATCCTGCTCTACCGCAATGCAGGTTGAGTGACCTCTGGGCCGAGAATCCTCTGGGACCAAGGTCTTAAGTGTTGCGCCCCGAATTTCCAATATAATATCTCAGAAATATGTAGCACAATTCCCAGTATCTACCTCAATTGTAATAGTAAACATAGCCAAAACACAAATAATTTTTTCAATTTTTATTACATCAATTCTTTACAAAACACAGCGAAAAAAACAAACACCTTGAATTACAATCTTTTCTTTTACAACACTTCTTTTATAATTTACATAAGACACATTATCATTCTACCACATGCATCCAGATCCCAATGCTATAAACACCTACCTGTAAAACATGAGGCTACAGATAATCCTAACCCCGAAAACTATAGGGGTCAACTATAACGGTGTGAGTGGCATCAAAAGAAAATCATCATAAATAAAGCATAAAGGATAAAGTCATGATCAACACATAGCCACAGTAGTAATGAAACACAACATAAATAAAACATGAAGAATAAAGTCATGATCAACACATAGCCACAGTAGTAAGGAAAGGACTATGAAATAGCAATGAATAAAACATGAAAACATCGAGTGAAACTAGACTAAGTGTTAAGTATAGAAAAAACAGAAAACAACATGCATAAAACCAAGTCAAGAACACACTATGCTATATGCTGACTCTCTAATGCACACTTGTTGGATTCTACGCATACCATACTACATAGGTCCGGTGCAAGCCCTTAACGTTCTCCACTTTATAGGGTTAGATCCCCCATTATGCAACTAATCCTACTACGGTGATGGAAACAAGATCCAGAATACTCCGTGAATAGGCATCACAACCCTCGACACGCAAGCATCATGTAAGAATAGCTCAAAAACTGGAGAATCACTTCCCTACCGTGTACCCCAAGAATAGGCTTGTGAGGCTCTCGACATGCAGATACACTAGGTACATCCCGTGAATAGGTATGCCGACCCTCGACACGTGAATGCACCCTGCATGCTCCTTAAATAGGCCTGCAGACCCTGACACGCGAACATCCAAATGTCCTCTCGAGACAGAACAACACACAAGTCCTGGAACGCATCCGTTGGACCTAACCCAAGAGCATATACTTACATTTTCCAAGTTCCATCACATCTCCACTAGTGCCTGTCCTTAAGTTGGTTATTATTAAAAACACAAAAGTTCCCCTCTCTAGAGTTAGTGTATCCTGCCGGACTTAATTCCACAAAACAACCACAATGATCCCAACTGGTCAAAATCCACAAAATCTCATCTGCTGGTTCATAGGACTCCCACTCAACTCCTAGAGATTCACAAAACGAATATCAACACCAAAACTTCCAATAAAATGTTTATATCAATAAGACTTCTTTAATCAATCAAAAATCCAAATTTATTTAATATACTTGTAAAATTCCAGAATTGAAATAAAATATTAAATCCATTAAATAACTAAGAATCATATTTTGAAATCACAGGATACCACCAAACATCAATTACTTCAAAGAAAACATATATATTTTACTATATGAAGTTATAGAAGTACAATTTCAATTCTATTATAAACAAAATACAACTCTCTGTAAATTAATGTAATTTGTAGCAAAACATCATCTAAAACAGTAGATTAATAATCCATAATATCGAAAAAAATAACCGTTTAAAGAAAACATCAGAAAATTCAAGAAATCCATCAGTCAGAACAATGACAGTCGACTGTCGAAAATGGCCGGTCGACTGTCCTGCGAAAATCCGGAACTCAAGAAAACCCATCAGCCAAAATAATGACAGTCGACTCTCAAAAATGGTCGGTCGACTTTCCTGCAAAAATCCGCAACTCAAGAACTGACAGTTGATTGTCGTCTTCAGCTCAAAACGAAGCGGTCGACTGTAAATTCCATCAAACTGCAGTTTTGAAATTTCGTGCATGTTTTACTGATACATGCATAGTTCTTTGTAAATCTTAAATTGCAAAAACTAAATTCCTGAGATTGTTTAATATGACTTGTATAACATATAAGAGTTTATAAAATAATTCAAAATCTCATCAAATCCATAAAAGAGCAATTTTTATTCATATCTTCAAAACTGTGAACATGGATACATATATGTGTATATGTGTATGTTTTGCATCAGTTTAGGCCTTAAAAATTTCATTAGTTAATAGTAGTATAATGTTCAAATCAACTCAGTATCATAACTCAAAAAATCCATCAAAAAACTCTCAAACCATCATTTTTAACAATTCTTCAAAACAGTATATTGAGTATGTATATATAAGTGTCTGTGAGTGTGTATGTGGATCAGTAAAATCAACCAAATCATGGTATAGGAGTAAAGTAAGGTTTGATTCAATCTCAGTATAAAAAACAATTCAAATCCAATCGAAAACTTCATAAAGAAAAACCAATTTCAGAAATTCCTCAAAACAGTAACATGTAAGATATATGAGTGTATATATATGTGTATGTGTATCAGCTAAGCATTAAGGAATCCATCAAATATAAGTAGCACAAGGTATTAATTAACTCGACATGAAACAAATCAGATTTCAAAATCAAAACTTCCAAAAATCAAGTTTCGGCTGTACGCATTCACCCCGAAACATCAACACCCCCCCCCCCCTTTTTACTTCAAAACTCGATCTTTTGCGATCTTTTGATTTAATAACTCCCCTCGTAATTTATTAAACACCTATACAGTCCATTACCCCAGTTTGCCCATGAAACATACGCAACCACAACATGTATTAATCAAGATTCACTCTTCCAAAATATCAAACGGTGCATATGTATATGTTGCAGCAATAAGATTATGTTTTTTTTTACTTTTATTCATCCACAACTCATAATCTCATAGTATTTGGTCAAATCAGTAACAATATGAATGAAAGCAACATACTTATGATTAATATACAATTATAACAATCATTCATCAAGTTTTATTCATCAAGATACCCAACAATGTGTGAATGCATGTATTGCAACAGTAAAGACCCTTCTTTTGTTTAAGTTGTGCAATTTCATCATATAGTCTCAATAAAACAATCAAAACAGTAGGTGAGAGAAGCGACCTATTCTTGAGTTCTTTTAAGTTCTTAACAATCTCAATTCATCTATATAGAATTTTAATTATCAAAAAGCGAGGGTTTCATGAAAGATTCAATTTTTAGTTCATCCTTCCATCAAATTTCATTATATCAACATACAACCCCTAACATGCTTTCTAATTAATACATCATCACATACAACATGCTTAGAACAAAAAGAAATCAAACATATGTCAGTCACCTTATTGAAAAATTAACCGAAGAAAAATAAAAAGAATAAGAAAATTCTTGCTTTTGCAAGAAAACCAAGATCCTCGCTTGAAATCCCCAGAAAATAATAATAAAGAAAACCCCTTTATGTAGCACAGCAAGAGACGGCTACACTTTCTTATTAACAGGCCGGAAATCCAAGTAATTAGGGGTTTCGAATAGATTTGTAAAATATCTCTTTTGAATATATATTTACATATATAAATCCTTATACTTGGTAATTAGATAAACCAATTAAATTTAAACTTAAAACAAAAATAACTAAACAAATACTGGCCGGCACAGTTTGTAAAACCCAGAAAATGAAATTTGTACTTTTTGTCCTCTAAGTGGCAATTTTGCAAAAAGACATTTCTTTACCAAAACTTGCAAAATGAACCAAATATAATAAAACGAAAAGTAAACTCTTTACCTCTAAGTTGGCTAGGCATCATGCTCAGCCCAAAAATACAAAAATCTAGAGTTTTCACTCCAAGTGGTAATTTTGCAGAAAAGTCCATCTTTTTTTATAATATTTGCAAATAGGTCAAATAAATATCAGAAAAATTCAGAAAATTAACAAATAATACTTACTAATAAATAATACGTTTTCCCCCAAAATAATTTCTGATTTTGAACTCCCTAAGAAGATATTTGCACGTGTAAAAAGATAAATTTCAGAAAAATATTTATTAAATCACCAAAAATCGTATTAATCCATTTATTAATCTTTAAAAAATTATTTTAAAAAATCTGGGGTATTACACTAAAGGTAATCTGTGGAAGTTTCCATGATGAACGACTTCCAACTGAGGACTCTGGGCAAAAGAATCTCATGGGTCGACTAGGTCCGGGAATGTGCAGAACGAGGTCCGAAGACATCTTCAAGAAATGGAAGACCGCCTCGCTCGGATAGGCGAGAATGGAGGACAACTTGGTCGGGGTCATCAACCATCCAGACCCCCCTTCTCTGCTCGAATCCTCGACGCCCTGTCCCGAGGAACTTCAAACCTCCATAGTTCGAGACATACAACGGAGAGACAGGACCTACTGATCACATAGAGGGGTTCAAAACCCTCGTGATGATTCACAGCGCCACGGATCCTCTCCTATGTCATGCATTCCCAGCCACCCTACGTGGCCCGGCTCGGGAATGGTATTCGAAGCTCGTCCCTGGTTCGATTTTCTCCTTCGATCAGCTCGAAAAGAGTTTTCTCACGCACTTCGTGACTATTCGCAAGGTGGAGAAGACGAGCGCTTCCCTTCTGAACCTAAAACAGAAGGACGGAGAGTCCCTCTGGGCCTTCGTCCAAAGATTCACGGCAGAAGCCAGGGAAATCTCCTCCTTCGACGTCGGAGTCGCCTCAGCAATGTTCCAGCACAATGTCCGCCATGACCAGCTAAAAGCCTCCCTCGCCAAGAAACCTCCCCTCGATTTTTCCGACCTCCTCCATAGGGTTGAGAAATACATCCAAGCTGAACAGGGTCTGCACCCCAACGATGGAAAGGAGACCCCAGCGAAGGGGAAAAGGAAGGCCGATGAGCCCGAGGCCCCAAAAAAGTCACAAAAAACCCCACTAGTCAAAGGCGGCCGCCTCCAGCGCCTTGGTTTGAGAAATTCACCCCACTCAGTGTGGGTGTTGCGGCCATCCTCATGGATATTGAGGACAAATGGATGGTCAAGTATCCATCACTTTCCAACAAAAACACCCAGGAGAAGGGACCAAAGGTTCTACTGTTGATTCTACCGAGACCACGGCTACGAAACCAACAACTGTTGGGCTCTCAAGGAGAAAATTGAAGCACTCATACAGAGAGGCTACCTGGCCGAGTTCACTCAGAATACTGGGCGAGCCTCCCCTCCTCAAAGGGCGGTCAAGCATCCGGTAATGGGTCCAGGGCCAGAGAGAGCCGATGGGCTAGCCATTCTCCCCTGCGTCCACGGTGGGCCCATGGGAGGAGATTCGAACACCTCCCGTAAGCCTTTCATGCGAGAGGTCAACGCGATCCACCATCAACCGCCTCCCAAGGGGCGGGGGCTATCGGTCTCGTTCTCCAACGACGATCTCGAGGGTATTCGACTCCTACACTGTGATGCCCTCGTCATCAGCCTCGGTTTAGCCAACCACGAGGTTCGTCGCATCCTTGTGGATAATGGGAGCTCAGTAAACATCATAATTTTTGCGGCCTTTGAAGCCTTAGAGCTCCCCAGGGAAAGGCTGAAACCAGCGGGGTACAAACTCTAGGGGTTCTCAGGAGCCCTCGTCCAGATCGAGGGGATTGTGACCCTCGATGTCACTGCCAAGCAGGCCCCTGCTTCCCAAACCGAAACCATGGACTTCATGGCGGTGAATGTTCAAGATGCCTACAATGTCATCCTACGTCGACCCGGCCTTGCGTCCTTCTAGGTGGTACCCTTGGCGTACCACATGAAGATGAAGTTCCCCACCGAACACAGAGTCCATTGTCCGGGGCAACCAGAAGGCCGCCCGAACATGCTACATGGTTGCAATGGGCGTGGTCATCCTGGCCCTCGATGCAGTTGATCTCCAAAGTGGTATGTCCAGGGACCTACTGACTTGAAGACCTGGGGGCAAGGCAGTCAAGAGAACTTGGAATGCGGAGCACCTAATTAAGTTCTATGAAAGCCCTTAAAATGAGTCAAACTCGTAACAAGGCAAATGTAATAAGCGCCAACTTTCTGTGACCACTGAATAAAGTTCTATTCTGCTTCGTCAATAAATCTTTGCCTAATCCTTTTCAAAGCTAAATCTAAACCTCGGAAAGAGTGCCTCGACAGAGCACATCGACTCTGAGTCTTACGCAGTTCTCACTGCTAAGTCTAAACTTCGGAAAGAGTTCCTCAACAGAGCACCTCGATTTCGAGTCTTACACAGTTCTCACTGCAGAAAGAGTGTCTTGACAGAGCACCTTGATGAACACAATATTATTCACATTTAAGAGCAATAATCTTAATGCAATTAGACATTTGAAGGCTCTATATGTGGTATTTAACTCTTATTTTCTCTTTTCCATAGGAAACAGCCTAAAACAGAGAAACGAAGCAGATTCAGGATTTTAAGGATGATACACAGAAAACTGCAGATCATCGGTCGACTGGTCCCTTACAACAGGCGACTGGCCAGAGAAGTTGATTTTTCACAGCCGCTCGACACAGTCGACTGGTTCGAAGACAAGTCGACTGGTATTCGGCGGAGTTAACAGATAAGGCAGTTGAAGATTCGTCCAAATCTAAATCCAAATCATAACAGAAAAGGAAGAATAGACGAAAAGAGAAAGAAATAAACCGCAGATCAGAGAAAAAAGGAAATAAATAAAAGAAAAGGACTTTTCTATAAAAAGAAGAGTGCAAACCCTAATTCTCTAGCCGTGATCTATAAATACCAACCAAGAAGCATTATTCGGCTCTCTCTCTCTCACGCTCCTCTGCACACACCATCAGCCGGATCACAAGAGTTTCTGGAACGCCAAGTCATCAACAAAGAGCAGTACTATATCAGCATAGAAGAAGGAGAAAGGAGATCAAGTACTAAGAAGAAACGGCCGGTCGACTGTGTGACAGCCAGCCGATTCATCTGGCCGAACTATAGCAGTTTATTCCTTCTCTTTCTAATTCTTTTATGTTAAACATGTATTCGAACTTGTTGATCAATAAAAGTCTTATTATGTGGAACTAATTTCATAGTTGGGTAGATTGAAGCCGTAGTTATGTAATGCTAAGTTCTTCTGAATGTCACTCTTTTACTTATTGATTAAACCTGATTGAACGAATAAAAATTTACATGAATCAAACTTGTTCAGACATTCTAAGGACAGTCGACTGAAGTGACAGCCAGTCGACTGACAGACAGAACTTGAGATTATCAAGTTGTGCAGTGTAGATCTGAATCTGTTATATGAGCATATTGAGACGACCCGTATCTCGTGCTCGTAACTTGTAACACAGGAGTCCTTAGGGGTTCTTGGTTTATCAACTTGAGGGATCTAGATCTGATACCAATTTCTAGAACCTTGAGTGTTTGTTCGTTTCCACTGTTCTTATGTTTTCTTTGAGTACAACTTAGTAGATACCATGCTAAATACTTAATGAAAGAAACGAATTAGAGTAGATACCATGCCTAATTCTTGGCTTAGGGAAACATTAACTTTAAGGAGTAGATACCATGCCCTTAAAGAGAACAAACATGAGTAATAAGAAGAAGTTCAGAAGGTGACTTAGCATTATTGACTATTGGTGGAAATCAAAACCCAACTACTTCATAGATATTTGTGATTTAGCATTTCTTGATTTAGTTTTAATCTTTTCAATTCTTTTAGACCTTTAGAACAACTCTTTATCATTCTCACTCTTTTTATTGATTAGTAAGTTAATTTCTACAATCTCTGTGGGATCGACCCTTGCTATTGCTATGCTTCTATAAACGATTCGTGCACTTGCGAGGTTTTAATTTGTGTCTAGTTTATCTAGTTATTTAGATCATCTAGATTGCACAACAAGTTTTTGGCGCCGTTGCTGGGGATTGTTAGCATTTTAACTTACAAATCAGTAAATCTTTTCTTTTATTTTATTTTCTTTTATTAATAAATATCTTATCTTGTAGGTTACAGGATTTTGGTGGATGCACGGAAGGAGATCACTTCGTCCAGAGCTACTACCTATTAACGCAGAAACAGAACGCACACTGCACAGACTAGGTCGGCTGTCTGCGACCAACCAGTCGACTGCTACACGGAATCAGTCGACTGCACAGAGACTCAGTTCACAAGCAACAATGGCTGAGGAAATACCAAATCGAGTGCCAATGCAGGATAAATTCACTCCGAAGAATATTGAGCAACCTTCCTGTATTGCTTATCAACCTAATGTCACAGGGAATATGCATCTCTCTCCCCAATTACTTAGCATGGTTCCCCACTTTAGTGGCAAACCAGACGAAGAGCCTCACCTCCATCTGCAAGACTTCTTTGATCTTTGCAGAACACAAAGTGTCCAAGGGCTTACCCCTGAACAAATCAGGTTAATCTTGTTTCCATTTTCCTTAAAACTTAATGCTAAATTGTGGTATAATTCTTTGGAACCAGGATCAATTAATTCATGGGAGCAATTGGCAACAAAATTCTTGAAAGAATTCTTTCCAGCCCAGAAGACCAAACAACTGAAAAGGGAAATTCAACTCTTCCAACAAAAAGATGGAGATTTATTCTTCGAAGCATGGAAGGATTTCAAGAACAAGCTTCTCAAGTGTCCTACACACAACATGCCTAAAGATGATCAGGTACAAGCTTTTTATGAGGGTTTAAATGATACTAACAAGGCAATTGTGGATTCAGCTTGCAACGGGATCTTGATGAGAAAAAGTGGTGAGGAAGCCATCGAATTATTTGAAGAACTTAGCGAGAACTCACAGCAATTCTCAACAAGGGGAAGAGGCATTTCTAAAAAATAGGGAGTTTATGAAATTTCTGGTAGTAATAACATACAAGTGGAAATGGCAAACATGAATAAAAAAATTGATATGCTTGTTAATGTAATGACAACAATGGGCAATGCGAAAAATCTAACAAAAGAAATTTGTGCAATTTGTTCTCATTGTGATCATACAACTGATACATGTCCTATGTCTTCGTTCACAGATCAGGAGCATGCAAACTATGTGGGGCAAGGAGTGTTCCCACCAAAGAACAATCCATTCTCGAGCACATACAACCCAGGGTGGAGGAACCATTCTAATTTCTCATGGAGCAACAATCAAGGAACCCAGTCTTCATAAGGACATGCACGGAACTTCCAAATGGGAAGTGGGTTTGATAGGCCAATTCAAGAACAGAAGAAGTTGGATTTTGAATCCACCGTTCTTCAATTGCTCCAACAACAACACCAAACAAGCAACCAACAAGGGCAAGCAATTCAGAAATTGGAAACTCAAATCGGGCAAATTGCAAAGGAGTTGAGTGAGAGAAAGGCAGGAGAACTTCCTTCACAAACCATACCAAATCCGAGAGGCCAAGAACAGCTCAAATCAGTAACAACTCTGAGAAGTGGTAAGACAATTGAAAACAAGGTTGGAACACACACCGAAGAAACAGAAACACAACCATCAAAAGTTTTGGGATCCAACAAGGTAAGTGAAAAAGAAAGAACAGTTTTGCCACCATTCCCTCAAAGGTTAGTCAAGCAAAAGAAAGAACAACATTTATTTGACATCTTTGAAACTCTCAGAAAGGTAGAAATTAATATCCCCCTACTTGATGCTATTAAACAAATTCCTTCGTATGCTAAATTTTTGAAAGAATGTTGTACTCACAAAAGAACATTTCAGGTTAGGGAGGATGTGGCTTTGACAGAGGAAGTGAGTGCTGTTTTATTAAGGAAATTACCTCCCAAATTAAAGGACCCAGGTAGTTTTACCATTCCTTGCAGGATTGGTGAGCACTTCTTTGAGAAAGCACTACTAGACTTGGGGGCAAGCATCAATCTTCTCCCATACACCGTCTATGAAAAGCTAGGATTGGGGAAACTCCAACCAACATCCATCACGTTGCAATTGGCGGATCGCAACATCAAAAGACCTAGAGGTATTTTGGAAGATGTCCTAGTTCAGGTAAACGATTTCATTTTGCTTGCTGATTTTGTTGTGTTAGACATGGAGGACTCTTCAATGCCATCTTCTCTACTAATCATTTTAGGTAGGCGCTTTATGAGTACGGCTGACATAAAAATTTGTATTAAAAAGGGTACTATAAGCATGAAAATAAATGGAGAGAATGTTGAATTTAAAATGTTTGATACACTAAAATTACCACATGATGATCATGAATGCTATAATGTTGATGTGGTGCAGGAGATTGTTGATCAAACATTTCAGGTACATAGCATAGAACCACTACAAGCTGCAATTACACAGTCTCTAACATTGTCTAATGTTGAACAGGAACACGATGACTGGAGGATAGCAGAAACAATACATCACCTTGAAACTCCAAAGTCATATTCAGGTAAACTCGCACCGGCATTTGAAAATATTGTGACTGATGACATTTGTGTTTCCTCGGACCAGTCGACTGGCGGACAGGATAAGTCGACTGACCCGACCACAACCAGGAACCAGTCGACTGTACCGAGACTTCCAGACATAGAGCTTAAGCAGTTGCCCGACCATTTGAAGCATGCATATTTGGGCGA
The DNA here is from genome assembly GCA_017893485.1 of Hemerocallis citrina. Classification (NCBI taxonomy): domain Eukaryota; kingdom Viridiplantae; phylum Streptophyta; class Magnoliopsida; order Asparagales; family Asphodelaceae; genus Hemerocallis; species Hemerocallis citrina. The sequence goes on from CM030360.1 coordinate 20,974,128, forward strand.
GAACCAGACGCTACCAGTGATAATTGCTGCAAACTTAAGTGAGCAGGAAGAAGAGAAGTTGCTGAGGGTACTACGAGAACACAAAGGTGCAATAGGATGGACCATTGCAGACATCAAGAGAATAAGTCCATCCAAATGCATGCATAAAATACTTCTTGAAGACAACGCAAAACCAAGCAGGGAAGCACAGAGAAGGCTTAACCCACACATGAAGGAAGTGGTAAGAGCAGAGATTTTGAAGCTACTAGATGTTGGCATCATCTACCCGATCTCAGATAGCAAGTGGGTGAGCCCTATACATGTGGTGCCTAAGAAAAGTGGAGTCACAGTGGTGAAGAATTAGCTTATCCCTACGAGAGTGACCACAGGATGGAGGGTGTGCATTGATTATAGGAAACTGAATAACGAAACCAGGAAAGATCACTTCCCTCTTCCTTTTATTGATCAAATGTTAGAAAGATTAGCACACGATATAGTTATTATTGTTTTTTAGATGGTTATAGTGGCTATAATCAAATTGCTATTGCTCCAGAAGATCAAGAAAAAACCACTTTTACATGTCCTTTTGGTACTTTTGCATACAGGAGGATGCCCTTTGGATTGTGCAATACACCAGCTACATTTCAGAGATGCATGATGAGTATATTTTCAGACATGGTGGAAAGGTTCATCGAGGTATTTATGGATGATAGTGTTTTTGGATCTTGTTTTGATGAATGCCTTAACCATTTGCAGCTTGTGCTTAAGAGATGTGAAGAATGCAATTTAGTGCTGAATTGGGAAAAGTGCCATTTTATGGTACAACAAGGTATTGTGTTGGGACATGTGGTGTCAAAAAGAGGCATAGAGGTGGACAAGGCAACAATTGACATCATATCAAAGCTACCCCCTCCCACTACAGTCAAAGGTGTTAGGAGTTTTCTTGGACATGCAGGATTCTATAGAAGATTTATAAAAGATTTCTCAAAAATCTCCAAACCCCTTTGTGATTTGTTGGCTAAGGATGTTGAGTTTGCATGGACAGAAGAATGCACAAATGCTTTTATTACATTGAAAAATCTTCTCATTTCTGCACCTATTATCATGGCAGTAGATTGGAGCCATCCTTTCGAGCTCATGTGTGATGCAAGTGATTATGCTTTAGGGGCTGTTTTAGGTCAAAGAATCAATAAGATACCCCATGTCATTTACTATGCTTCTCGAACTTTAAACGATGCACAACTAAACTATTCCACAACTGAAAAAGAAATGTTAGCTGTTATTTTTGCTGTAGAGAAGTTTAGGTCATATTTAATTGGTTCTAAAGTTATTGTTTTCACTGACCATGCTGCTTTGAGATATTTGTTTGCTAAAAAGAATGCTAAACCTAGGTTGATCAGATAGGTGCTGTTGCTTCAAGAATTCGATCTTGAGATTAGAGACAAGAAAGGAAGTGACAATGTTGTGGCAGATCACATGTCCAGACTACTGCATGAGGAAGAAAGAATTCTCCCACTTAATGAAAATTTCCCAGATGAACATCTATTTGAAATAAGCATATCACCGGGACAGTCGACTGGTAACAGAACCAGTCGACTGGTATCTCACTGCTCATATTTTCCATGGTTTGCAGATATTGTAAATTATCTCACTGCTCATGTTTTCCCTCCAGGTATGACAAGTCAGGAAAGAAAAAGACTGGTGGCCATGTGCAGGCACTATTATTGGGATGATCCTTATTTGTTCAAATTTTGCCCTGATCAAATTATAAGAAGATGTGTGGCAGAAGAAGAGCAAAGGAGTATTCTACAACATTGCCACCAATATGCATGTGGAGGACATTTTGGACCAAAAAGAACAGCACTGAAGGTATTACAATCTGGATTTTATTGGCCTAATGTATTCAAAGATGCTTTTTCTTTTTGCAGGACTTGTGACAAATGCCAAAGGACAGGCAATATCTCTTCTAGAAATCAAATGCCACTGCAAAACATCCAAGTAATCGAGCTGTTTGACGTTTGGGGAATCGACTTCATGGGTCCCTTTCCTAACTCATTTGGTTATTTATATATCCTTGTGGGTGTGGATTATGTGTCTAAATGGGTCGAGGCTGTCCCCTCAAAAACTAATGATCACAAAATTGTTGTCAAGTTTTTGCAGGAGAACATTTTCACTAGGTTTGGTACACCACGGGCAATAATTAGTGATGGAGGGAGCCACTTCAATAACTTTCCATTTGCTTCTTTGATGAAGAAATATGGTATCACACATAGAGTGGGCACCCCATATCATCCTCAAACTAGTGGGCAGGTGGAGATTAGCAACAGAGAAATCAAGAGCATTTTGGAAAAGACAGTCAATACAAGGAGAAAGGATTGGTCGCTGCGCTTGAATGATGCATTATGGGCCTACCGAACAGCATACAAAACACCCATCGGCATGTCACCATACCGTTTGGTTTTTGGAAAAGCCTGTCATCTACCAGTGGAGTTGGAACACAAAGCTTATTGGGCCATCAAAAGGTTCAATTTCAATATGAAACAAGCAGGCGACAAAAGAAGATTGCAACTAAATGAGCTTGAAGAGTTGAGGCACGACGCATATGAAAATGCAAAATTGTACAAAGAAAGGACCAAGTTGTACCATGACAAACAGCTAGCAAGAAAGGAGTTTAATGAAGGACAGAAGGTATTGATATACAACTCAAGATTAAGACTTTTTCCAGGCAAGCTTATGTCACGGTGGTATGGCCCATACATTGTCACAAAAGTCTTTCCACATGGGGCATTGGAGGTGCATAGCAAAGAGAAGAATCAAACATTCAAGGTGAATAAGCATAGGGCGAAGCCATACACTGAGATGAGTTTAGAGCCACACGAGGAAGATGTGAATCTTCAAACCATTCAATACATTGCATGACCTCATCAAGTCTAACTGAAGACAGAAAACACAGTGCTTATTGGGAGGCAACCCAATTTTCAGGGGAGTATTTACACTTTCCCTTCATTTTCTTTTCGTTATTCATCTTTTATTTTCCGTCTCTCCTTCTTACTAGATGGTAACACATGCCTATCTTTAAATTTTCTTTCGAACATTGAGGACAATGTTCCATCTAAGTTTGGGGGTATTAGTTAGTCACATTTGAAGTCTTTTGATTTTTTTAGGATAAACAATTTCTTATAAAGTAAGAGTAAGGATACTTATTTACTTTAGGATTGTTGAGTATCATAATTCCCTACAAAATTATGTGAGTCATGCGATTATACATAAAAAATAAATGTGATGCTTTTTCTGGTGATTATTCCCTTTAGATCTAGTCCTAAACAGAGTTTAAGTAAATAGAGTAAAAATGAAAAGAATATATATATGAATAAAGTCAATCTACTCCAATATTTTGGGTGCTTAGTAACTAGGGGTATTCATCACCAATGTTTACCTTTACGTCAAACGGCAACTTGAAATATGAGTATGCAAAGCACTTTAAAGTTTGTGACTTGCTGAGTAACCGGGTGGATTCATCACAAATGTTTTGCATTCGCGTAAAAAGGCAAGCGACAACTTTAGAGAAGAGACTTTAAAAAAAAAAAAAAAAAAAAAAAAAATCTTGGTGGCTGAGAGTACTATTATTTCCCCCTTATTCATAAATTCACTTTTTGCTTGAGGACAAGCAAAAGCTAAGTTTAGGGGTATTTGATGAACACAATATTATTCACATTTAAGAGCAATAATCTTAATGCAATTAGACATTTGAAGGCTCTATATGTGGTATTTAACTCTTATTTTCTCTTTTCCATAGGAAACAGCCTAAAACAGAGAAACGAAGCAGATTCAGGATTTTAAGGATGATACACAGAAAACTGCAGATCATCGGTCGACTGGTTCCTTACAACAGGCGACTGGCCAGAGAAGTTGATTTTTCACAACGCTCGACACAGTCAACTAGTTCGAAGACAAGTCGACTGGTATTCGACGGAGTTAACAGATAAGGCAGTTGAAGATTCGTCCAAATCTAAATCCAAATCATAACAGAAAAGGAAGAATAGACGAAAAGAGAAAGAAATAAACCGCAGATCAGAGAAAAAAGGAAATAAATAAAAGAAAATGACTTTTCTATAAAAAGAAGAGTGCAAACCTTAATTCTCTAGCCGTGATCTATAAATACCAACCAAGAAGCATTATTCGGCTCTCTCTCTCTCACGCTCCTCTGCACACACCATCAGCCGGATCACAAGAGTTTCTGGAACGCCAAGTCATCAACAAAGAGCAGTACTATATCAGCATAGAAGAAGGAGAAATGAGATCAAGTACTAAGAAGAAACGGCCGGTCGACTGTGTGACAGCCAGCCGACTCATCTGGCCGAACTACATCAGTTTATTCCTTCTCTTTCTAATTCTTTTATGTTAAACATGTATTCGAACTTGTTGATCAATAAAAGTCTTATTATGTGGAACTAATTTCATAGTTGGGTAGATTGAAGCCGTAGTTATGTAATGCTAAGTCTTTCTGAATGTCACTCTTTTACTTATTGATTAAACCTGATTGAACGAATAAAAATTTACATGAATCAAACTTGTTCAGACGTTCTAAGGACAGTCGACTGAAGTGACAGCCAGTCGACTGACATACAGAACTTGAGATTATCAAGTTGTGCAGTGTAGATCTGAATCTGTTATATGAGCATATTGAGACGACCCGTATCTCGTGCTCGTAACTTGTAACACAGGAGTCCTTAGGGGTTCTTGGTTTAATCAACTTGAGGGATCTAGATCTGATACCAATTTCTGGAACCTTGAGTGTTTGTTCGTTTCCACTGTTCTTATGTTTTCTTTGAGTACAACTTAGTAGATACCATGCTAAATACTTAATGAAAGAAACGAATTAGAGTAGATACCATGCCTAATTCTTGGCTTAGGGAAACATTAACTTTAAGGAGTAGATACCATGCCCTTAAAGAGAACAAACATGAGTAATAAGAAGAAGTTCAGAAGGTGACTTAGCATTATTGACTATTGGTGGAAATCAAAACCCAACTACTTAATAGATATTTGTGATCCAGCATTTCTTGATTTAGTTTTAATCTTTTCAATTCTTTTAGACCTTTAGAACAACTCTTTATCATTCTCACTCTTTTTATTGATTAGTAAGTTAATTTCTACAATCTCTGTGGGATCGACCCTTGCTATTGCTACGCTTCTATAAACGATTCGTGCACTTGCGAGATTTTAATTTGTGTCTAGTTTATCTAGTTATTTAGATCATCTAGATTGCACAACACACCTCGACTCCGAGTCTTAAGCAGTTCTCATTGCTAAGTCTAAACCTCAGAAAGAGTGCCTCAACAGAGCACCTCAACTCTGAGTCTTACGCAGTTCTCACTCCTACCTCCTCGACAGTATAACACCCTGACCAGAAACAGCGATATTTCTAACAACTGCCCACCGTAGGCTTTCCTCATAAAAGGTGTTATAGCTGATCGGTGACCTATAATCCCAGGAAATTATATATATATATATATATATATATATATATATATATAATCATTCAACTGCCCGATATGGGATCATTAATTCCCACATCCACCCGCACTATCTTCATGAGAAACGCACAACAATGACCCCCAAGGGGGGACCTACTGCCCACGTGGGCAGCAACAGTATCCTGCCATCCTTCACAGCGGGCCCCACACCATCCTCCACGTCAGCACGTGGAGAAAACGGTAGCAAAAATCTGCTGTCTGCCATCCCGTGGGCCCCCTTCCATGCACAACTTGCATGGACCCCCTATTGAAAAATCTATAGGGCGTCCCTCTAATTATATATATATATATATATATATATATATATATATATATATATATATATATATATATATATATATATATATATATATATATATACATATAATAAAACACAAAGAAAACTATCAAGTGGCTCTTATTCAATATAGTTGAAATCAATGGTCCAGATCTAAGCTCACAAAATATATTTTCCCGCCCAAAAGTTCCCCCCCCCCCAAAAAAAAACTCAAATTCAAATTCTCTCAAAACAACTGCTTCATTTATTTATCTATTTCTCTCTCTCTCTCTCTCTCTCTCTCTCTCTCTCTCTCTCTCTCTTTCTCTCTCTCTCATTTTCTCAATTTACTCATAAATTTATATTTTCGGATTTCTGATTTATAAATTTTCAGATTTTTCATACATTTTTTATTGCTCATGTTACATTTAAAATAACAAATATCTCATCAACAGTTAAATTTCATCATTTTCCACGTTCAAAGTTCTAAGATGTTGCATTTTACACCCCCCATTTATAATTATTTTTCAACATATACAAATGGAAATATTGAGTTTTATTTACAACTAATTATTGTTTTACTATTCAAACTTGAGCTACATAATTGTTGTTTTACCGTTTACAAGACTTTCATATGCTGTATCGTTCTGAAGACTTGCCGTAGGCACGTGCCCACGGGAAAATCTAGTATATATAACTGCCCACTACTGGCCCGAAACAACGATTTTTCTAACAACTGCCCACCACTGGCTTGCCTTATAAAAGTGCTATAGATGATTGGTGACCACTAATCCCACACAATATATATATATATATATATATATATATATATATATATATATATATATATATATATATATATATATATATATAATAATAATAATAATAATAATAATAATAAAACACTGTTACCGCTAAATCTGGTGTGGGGGTAAACAGACAGTATTTGTGGATTCTTGGAAAACCTGAATAGCAAACACCTAACCTGTTCCGCCGGAGTTTGACCGTTGACTCCTGCCGTTCACCTACAAAAAGTGCGAGACACCGGGGTTGATCCCGGCGACCCACCCTCCGACGCTCAAGTCAGTAATCAGAAATGATTAAGAAAGAGCGTAAATTGGCAAAATACCGATTACCTCATAATGGTGGTAGATGGGGAGTATTTATAATTGCCTTAGGGATCAGATTAGCAATGTAATCCCCGTGATCTGGTAAGGAATGTAATCCCCGTAATCAGATAAGGAATGTAATCCCTAATTCCCAGTGAAAAGATAGATGTGAATCAGGGCCGTTGATTAAGGTTTAATCAGAGACCTTGATTTTATCTTGCTGGACTGGGTGTGCAGCGGGTTGGAACCCGTACCCAGTTGATGTAGATCCGTTTATGGGTTATTGGGCTTTGAATTAAGACCCAGTTCCCATTTCAAACCCGTTAGTAGGTGAAATTGCCGTTTTACCCCTGAGCTTTAAGATTCCTCTCCGATGTGAATGGTCCCGATTTAATCCTACTTTTAGCCATATCACGAGCCCCCTACTCCTAGAGACTGAGTTTTTCAGTCTTTGAGGAGTAGTTTTGTTGTTCTGATGGCGTACGGGATTTTATCGGTGTTCTTAAGGGAGTTTGGATCTTGCTCGGGGGGTAACAGAGTTATTCTGGGCTTGAAAAATTCCCAAAAATATCTTTAGAATTTTCTGAATTTTTGGTGATTTTTCCAGATTTTTCTGAATTTTTTCTCATTTTTTTGAATTTTTTATTCATTTTCGAATTAAATAATTAATTATTGAAAATATTAATTAATTATTCTAATTTAATAATTATTTTTTCAGAATTTAAAAATAATTTTTAGAATTTTTAATTAATTTTTTTCGATTTTTTAAATATTTTTTTGGATTTTTTAAATAAAAAATACAATTAAATAAATTAATTAATTTAATATTACCTGGACACGTGGCGTGTTTCTGAGCATCAATCATGATCAGATGTGCGAGCATCACGAGACAGATCACGTTCTGGACACTTGGCGCATTTCTGAGCGTCGATCGTGTCGTGACGCGATTTTTGGAAAAATCGAACGGCACATGTAGCTCGGCAACATTTTTCCCCAATTTTGAGCTCGGATTGGCACTTGCTCGGATTCCGAGCAACTTGGTGCACATTTCGCGTAGCTCGGCCACCGACCCGGGAGGTGACGCCATGTGGCACATAATAATTTTTTTTTTCCTTTTTCTATTTCCGCTGCTTCTTCATATGTTCTTCTTCTTCTTCTTTCCTCTGTTCTTTTTCGTTTCCTTCGACCCAACGACGCTTCCGACCCCGACTCCATCTCCGTCCCTAAGAGCGTCACTGGAGCTAGGCGAGCTCGGCGAGAGGCGACGAGCGGAGTGGGGCTCGTCAAGGCCACGGCGGAGCTTGTGATGGATGGGAGCACGACATGGATCTTGGGAGTTCGGCGAGAGGCGATGAGTGGAGTGGGGCTCGTCGGAGGTGGAGCTCGGCACTGTAGTGGAGACGAAGGTGGAGCTCTTGAGCTCGGTGGGGAAGAGCTCATCAGTAATGGGTTCGTCCTTCTTCTTCGACCATCCCTTCGCTCCCGAGCTCGCCTCGTCGTGAAGCTCGGCAAAAGAGCTCGGCGATGGAGTCGAAAGGAGGCGTCGAGCTCGGCAAGGAGAAGAAAGCGCTCGCCGATGGCTTGGTGAGGGAGGAGCTCGAGCTCGGAGATGGCGAGGAATGGAGGTGAGCTCGGAGCTTTGGAGGAGCGGCGGAGCTCGTCGAAAGTGGTCGACGTTCGAGCTCGTTCGTGTGCGGCAACGATGGGTTCGTCGAGGAAGGTGCTCGGAGCTCAGAGCTCCGGAGTGTGAGCTCGGCATGGCGAGGAGTTGGAGTAGAGTTCGTCGGAGCTATGGTGATGGGTTCGAGCTCGGGATGGGGAGCTCGGCGATGACTGAGGTGATGGAGGTCCAGCTCGTTGACGGAGCATGATGCCATGGCGAGGCTCGGCTATGTAGGTCGGCGAGGTTGGGAGCTCGGCCATGGAGGTGGCGATCATAGCTTGAAGAGAAGCTTGGTTTTCTCTTTTTTTTTTTTGTTCTAGCGGGAATGTGCGGAAGAAGATGAAGGGAAGGGGTTCGGGTTGGATCCCCTTAACGGGTCCGAACCCGGCCCTTGTGCCCCCTTTTTTTTCCCTTCTTTTTTGGCTTCTTGTTCGGCGAATCTGAGCACGGATTTTGAGGCAAATTTTTGGCCATTTGCAGCTCGGCAGGGCAGTAGCTCGGATGGTAGATCCGAGCTACGTGGCTCGATCTGGACAGTTGATCACGATCGTGGCGCGAATCACGAGACAAGAGGCTCAAATTTCGAGAAAACGTTATCTTGTCGTTTAGTGGAGACGTGGCGCGATCTGATCCGTCCATCATCTTTGGCGCGATTTTCGCAAAGATCCAACGGTTGGAGTTGCTCGGTATCGTTTTTCTTCACTTTCGAGGGTCGGAGGGGCACTTGCTCGGAATCCGAACGAAGTGGCACGGCTCGGCTCGGATTTTTCCCTCGCGCGAGTGGCTCGGCTCGGATTTCCGAGCTATTCGGAACAGCTGTATTGCGATCCACTTTCCCAGTGCTATGGAGGTCCGATCGAGGCGTGCGACCCCTCGTTTCGAAGATAATTCAAAGATCTACAACTTCTCTTTAGGAGTGGGATGAAGATTCACCCTCCTTTATGGTCAAAATATCCCCGCAACATCCTTGTCTTCATGAAGTTGAGGAGTGTTTTGGTCTTGGGGATTTTGGAAGAGGAGCTCCACTCCTAGGGGCGGAGAAGATGTGCTAGGGAGACCCTTGACCCTTGTGCTAGGAAGACCCTTGTAAGATGTGCTAGGAAGATGTGCTAGGAAGACCCTAGGGGCGGAGAAGGGGCGCGAGTGGCTCGGATCGCTAGTCGCTCGGCTCGGAATACCGAGCGACGTTGAGCGATCTGAGCCGTTGGATCTCAGCACGGATCTCGAGGCGGGCACAGTTTCCAAGAAAACACTATCTTATCGTTTAGTGCTGCTGGAGCGATCTGAGCCGTTTGATCGAGATTTTACACGAATTTTGGGGAGAAAATCGTTTTTTCTCCAATTTGCAGCTCGGATTGGCACTTGCTCGGATTCCGAGCGGCTTGCTTGTGTGATCAGGCTCGGATCGCTTGTCGCTCGGGTTTGATTCCGAGGGACGTGGAGAGTCATTTGGAAGACGAGTTTGAGGAGAAACTCTAGGAGAGAGCTGTGAGCTCCGAACTCGTTGAGAAGATGTCCGCTTTGGAGGCGAGCGGAGCGAAGAGCTTGACTCTGGAAGAGAGCCGTTTGTGAGACGAGTGTGAGGAGGAACTTTAGGAGAGAGTTGTGTTCCGAACTCGTTGAGAAGAGGTCCGCTTCGGAGGCGAGCGGAGTGAAGAGCTCGGCTCTGGAAGAGAGCTATTTGTGAGACGAGTGTGAGGAGGAACTCTATGAGAGAGTTGTGCTCCAAACTTGTTGAGAAGAGGTCCGCTTCGGAGGCGAGCGGAGTGAAGAGCTCGGCTCTGAGAGAGAGCCATTTGTGAGATGAGTTTGAGGAGCAACTCTAGGAGAGAGTTGTGAGCTCCGAACTCGTTGAGAGGAGGTCCGCCTTGGAGATGAGCGGAGCGAAGAGCTCGGCTTTGGAAGAGAGCCGTTTGTGAGATGAGTTTGAGGAGCAACTCTAGGAGAGAGTTGTGAGCTCCGAACTCGTTGAGAGGAGGTACGCCTTGGAGATGAGCGGAGCGAAGAGCTCGGCTTTGGATGAGAGCCGTTTGTGAGATGAGTTTGAGAAGCAACTCTAGGAGAGAGTTGTGAGCTCCGAACTCGTTGAGAGGAGGTCCGCCTTGGAGATGAGCGGAGTGAAGAGCTCGGCTTTGGAAGAGAGCCGTTTGTGGGACGAGTGTGAGGAGGAACTCTAGGAGAGAGTTGTGCTTCGAACTCGTTGAGAAGAGGTCCGCTTCGGAGGTGAGCGGAGTGAAGAGCTCGGCTCTGGAAGAGTGCCGTTTGTGAGACGAGTGTGAGGAGTAACTCTAGGAGAGAGTTGTGCTTCGAACTCGTTAAGAAGAGGTCTGCTTTGGAGGCGAGCGGAGCGAAGAGCTTGACTCTGGAAGAGAGCCATTTGGGAGACGAGTTTGAGGATCAACTCTAGGAGAGAGTTGTGAGCTCCGAACTCGTTGAGATGAGGTCCGCTTCGGAGGTGAGCGGAGTGAAGAGCTCGGCTCTGGAAGAGAGCCGTTTGTGAGATGAGTGTGAGGAGGAACTCTAGGAGAGAGTTGTGCTTCGAACTCGTTCAGAGGGGGTCCGCTTCGGAGATGAGCGGGGTGAAGAGCTTGACTCTGGAAGAGAGACATTTGTGAGGGAAGTTTGAGGAGCAACTCTAGGAGAGAGTTGTGAGCTCGAACTCGTTGAGAAGACAGGTCCGCTTTGGAGGCGAGCGGAGCGAAGAGCTTGATTCTGGAAGAGTGCCATTTGTGAGGCAAGTTTGAGGAGCAACTCTAGGAGAGAGTTGTGAGCTTCGAACTTGTTAAGAAGAGGTCCGCTTTAGAGGTGAGCGGAGTGAAGAGCTCGGCTCTGGAAGAGAGCCATTTGTGAGATGAGTTTGAGGAGCAACTCTAGGAGAGAGTTGTGAGCTCCGAACTCGTTGAGAGGAGGTCCGCCTTGGAGATGAGCGGAGCGAAGAGCTCGGCTTTGGAAGAGAGCCATTTGTGAGATGAGTTTGAGGAGCAACTCTAGGAGAGAGTTGTGAGCTCTGAACTTGTTGAGAGGAGGTCCGCCTTGGAGATGAGTGGAGCGAAGAGCTCGGCTTTGGAAGAGAGCCATTTGTGGGACGGGTGTGGGGAGGAACTCTAGGAGAGAGTTGTGCTTCGAACTCGTTGAGAAGAGGTCCACTTCGGAGGTGAGCGGAGTGAAAAGCTCGGCTCTGGAAGAGAGCCGTTTGTGAGACGAGTGTGAGGAGTAACTCTAGGAGAGAGTTGTGCTTCGAACTCGTTGAGAAGAGGTCCGCTTCGGAGGCGAGCAGAGCGAAGAGCTTGACTCTGGAAGAGAGCCATTTGGGAGACGAGTTTGAGGATCAACTCAAGGAGAGAGTTGTGAGCTCCGAACTCGTTGAGATGAGGCCCGCTTCGGAGGTGAGCGGAGTGAAGAGCTCGGCTCTGGAAGAGAGCCGTTTGTGAGACGAGTGTGAGGAGGATCTCTAGGAGAGAGTTGTGCTTCGAACTCGTTGAGAGGGGGTCCGCTTCGGAGATAAGCGGGTCGAAGAGCTTGACTCTGGAAGAGAGCCAGTTGTGAGGGAAGTTTGAGGAGCAACTCTAGGAGAGAGTTGTGAGCTCGAACTCGTTGAGAAGAGAGGTCCGCTTTGGAGGCGAGCGGAGCGAAGAGCTTGACTCTGGAAGAGTGCCATTTGTGAGGCAAGTTTGACGAGCAACTCTAGAAGAGAGTTGTGAGCTTCGAAATCGTTAAGAAGAGGTCCGCTTTAGAGGTGAGCGGAGTGAAGAGCTCGGCTCTGGAAGAGAGCCGTTTGTGAGGCAAGTTTGAGGAGCAACTCTAGGATAGAGTTGTGAGCTCCGAACTTGTTGTTTAAGTGAGGTTATCAACGGTTGTGGGAGCAATTCTGAATGGCGAACCACTTCTTACCCGCTTATGAGAGAGTAATTTGAAGCAGAATCGAGCCAAGTGTTGGACTCCGGAACCATCGTTAGAGTTATTCAACGGTTGTGGGAGCAATTCCGAATGGCGACCCTCTTCTACCCTGCTTAGGAGCGAGCTTGCGAAGTAGAATCGAACCAAGTGTTGGACTCCGGAACCATCGTTAGATTTGTTCAACAGTTGTGGGAGCAATTCCGAATGGCGACCCTTTTCTAGCCCACTTAGGAGCGAGCTTGCGAAGTAGAATCGAACCAAGTGTTGGACTCCGGAACCATCGTTAGATTTGTTCAGCGGTTGTGGGAGCAATTCCGAATGGCGACCCTCTTCTAGCTCGCTTAAGAGCGAACTTGCGAAGTAGAATCGAACCAAGTGTTGGACTCCGAACTCGTTGTGAAGAGCTTAGCAAGTTGTGGGAGCAGCCATGTAGAAGAAGCTGGACTCCGAACTCACCATTTAGCGAGTCATGACTCGGAGAGATAGAGATGAAGCGAGAGCAACAATTTCCAATGAAAAACATAAGGTTTTATTTAAATAAGCTAAGTGGCTGCTTCAATAAGGCGAGCCATTATTACATGCTATTGGTCGGATTAATAGCATCGGCCTTATTGAAAATCAAGATTTTACTTATACGATAAGGTGAAGACCTCTTGAGAGGAGCTGGGAGGTTCTGAGTCTTGAAGCTCGGCGGGCTTTTCCGTTCATTTGTTGGCTCCTCAAGGGGGAAGCTAGGCCCCATCTTTTTGGACGAACTTGGTCAGGTGTCCCTGCTGTATGAGTTCTTCAATCTCCTCCTTGAGAGCCCGACAATCATCCGTGTCGTGGCCGTGGTCCCTGTGAAAGCGGCACCACTTATCCTTGTTCATCTTCTTTCCAGGTGTGTTCATTCTAGGGGGAGCACGGAGTAGCCCTTCCTTGTCCACTTCCATAAGAACTTCTGATATATTGGCAACGAGGGGGGTGAACTTCTCAAACCGAGGAGTCGTGCGGCTCTGGCCATTACCGTCCTTCTGAAGCTTCTTAGCCTCTTCTTCTTCGGTCAGCTTTCATTTCGTCCCTGAGGTAGACCCTCCGAAGCTTGGAAGGTAGGCGGCCTCTTCAGCACGAATGTACTTGTCACACCTGAGAAGGAGGTCGGCAAAGTTCTGTGGAGGCTTCTTAGCAAGAGAGGAGCGGAGGCTGGAATTGAAGACGTTGGATTGGAAGGCGGCTGTTGTGACGGATTGGTCGAGGGAGGCTATGGACCTGACCTTCGCAGTGAACCTCTTCACATAGTCTCGTAATTTCTCACCTTTCTCCTGTCTGAGTTGGAGGAGTGAGATGCTGGTCTTCTCCGTGCATCTGCTGCTCACGAAGTGGGTGATGAAGAGTGTTTCGAACTGCTCAAAGGAGAATATGGAACACGATGCGAGGCGGGAGTACCATTCCCGAGCCGAGCCTTTAAGAGTGGCGGGGAATGTCTTACACAGCAAGGCATCGGAAGCTTGGTGGATGAGCATGAGGGTCTTGAAGCTTTCGATATGGTCTATAGGGTCCGACTCCCCCGAGTAAGTTTTGAACTGCGGGGGCTTGAAACCTCTCGGGATAGGAGCCTCCATGACGGTCCGGGAAAAAGGAGGTCTGCTCAGACGGACGGCCCTACCCCTCTGTTCTTCTTCTCGGTCGATCCGGCCGATGCGCCTCTCTACCTCGTGGAGACGGCAGTAGAGGGCATCGTCCCTCCGGTCGTAGTCGAACGAGCCTCTGGACTCGTCTTCATAGGAAGGGGAGCGAGGGCTGTGGCGAGGATGACCCTGGGAGCGGCGAGGGCTAGGAGTATGCTGCCGATGGTGAGGACTCTGGACCCGCGGGGGAGTAGGATCCCGTTGGGCATTGTTGTTGTGAGGAGGGAGGTTGAGAACCTGTTGTACCATTGCTTGGAATTGTTGGAACTCGGCACGGGTGATGGGTGCCTCATCGTTGTTTGGGTGTTGCCGACCGGCAGGGGAATGATGTCTTCTTCTGTAGTGCTCGGGGGATTCCTTCCTCCCTCTTCGGGTAGGGGATCTTCTGTAATCTCGGCGGTGAGGGGATCGCTCACCCGGACGTTGTTGGCAGGAGGCTCCCCCTCGGGCCCGCTTCTCGTCCAAACGGTGGCGTAGGTCCTCTTCCTTCTGCCGATTTTGAGGATTGTGGGAGGCCATGGAATCCGTAGAGGCGTTGTGTATGGAGACGCGGTCTTGGTGGAGAGGTTGCTTCATACGGGAGCCCCCTGCGCCGGCATTCTGAGGACCGGTGGGACCCTTGGGGGGTTGCTGATTCTGGAGAGGAGGCTGATCTTGTTGAAGAGGGTCCTCCACTTGAAGCGGAGGTTGTCCCTGCTGCGGAGCGAGTTGGACGAGGACAACCTCTTGCTGATCAGCGGGGTTGGGCCCACGGTTGGACCCTCTTGATCTTGCTTTCCTAGGAGGCTTGGCTGGAGAAGATCGGACCAACAGGAAGAGGGAAGGTTGCTATTCGTTTGCTTTCCCACAGACGGCGCCAATCTGTTACCGCTAAATCTGGTGTGGGGGTAAACAGACAGTATTTGTGGATTCTTGGAAAACCTGAATAGCAAACACCTAACCTGTTCCGCCGGAGTTTGACCGTTGACTCCCGCCGTTCACCTGCAAAAAGTGCGAGACACTGGGGTTGATCCCGGCGACTCACCCTCCGACGCTCAAGTCAGTAATCAGAAATGATTAAGAAAGTGCGTAAATTGGCAAAATACTGATTACCTCATAATGGTGGTAGATGGGGGATATTTATAGTCGCCTTAGGGATCAGATTAGGAATGTAATCCCCATGATCTGATAAGGAATGTAATCCCCATAATTAGATAAGGAATGTAATCCCTAATTTCCAGTGAAAAGATAGATGTGAATCAGGGCCGTTGATTAAGGTTTAATAAGAGATCTTGATTTAATCTTGCTGGACTGGGTGTGTAGCAGGTTGGAACCCGTACCTAGTTGATGTAGATCCGTTTATGGGTTATTGGGCTTTGAATTAAGACCCAGTTCCCATTTCAGACCCGTCAGTAGGTGAAATTACCGTTTTACCCCTGAGCTTTAAGATTCGTCTCCGATGTGAACGGTCCCGATTTAATCCTATTTTTAGCCATATCAAACACAAAGAAAGCTATCAAGTGGCTCTCCTTCAATCCCCCCCAAAATCAAAGGTCCATATCTAACCTCAAAAAACATATTTTTCCCCCAAAAGTTTCCCCCTAAAATTCAAATTTAAATCCCCACCCAAAATAGCTCCTTTATTTATTTAATTATTTCTCTCTCTCTCTCTCTCTCTCTCTCTCTCTCTCTCTCTCTCTCTTCTATTCAAAAAATACAGAAAATAAAAATTTTAATTTTTTAAAAAAAATTAAAACCAAAAAGGCTAAAATATAAAAAACTTTAAAATTAATTCAAAAAAATTAAAAAAATCAAAAACTTATAAAAAAAATTAAAAAATATTAATTTTTCTAATTTAAAATATTAATTTAAATTTTTAAAAAATTAAACTTTTTAAATTTTTTTAAAATTTTAGAAATAAAACTTTAAAATTTAAAAAAATAAATGTTTAAATTATTGGTATTGTAGATACCTTCACACCTGCACTTGCGTTACCATTGTATTTAGACATGCTCATAGTGGTTATGGGATTAGAGTAAGCTCTATAAAATGTATAAGACAATGTCCTTGCATAACTATTACAAATATCTAAAATTGATGCTGAAGTTTAAAAAAACTCTATGCAGTGTTTCTAACAAACTATATGCATTTCATGTAAGTTCAAGCTAATGATCAGGAATGCGATAATTGAGCTTAAAGGTATATATACTGCTTCCTCATATAATATGTTTATTACTTCAATTAATTTGCTGGACCTCCAAAACTATTTTATATAATCAAACCAGGTGCACCGTTCCGAAGACGTATATATAATTAATCATTCAACTCCCAGATATGGGATCATTAATTCCCACATCCACCCGCGCTTTCTTCGTGAGAAAAGCACAGCAAAGACCCCCAACGGGGGCCCCACTACCCACGTGGGCAGCAGCAGCATCCTGCCATCCTTCACATCGGGCCTCACACCATCCTCCACGTCAGCACGTGGAGGAAACGACAACAACAATTTGTTGTCTGCCATCCTATGGGCCCCCTTCCATGCACAATTTCCATGGAACCCCTATAAGAAATTCTATAAGGCGTCCCTCTAATTAATATATATATATATATATATATATATATATATATATATATATATATATATATATATATATTCAACACAGGGTGTTACAAATAGAGCATCTCGACTCTGAGTCTTACACAATTCTCACTGCTAAGTCTAAATCTCGAAAAGAGTACATCGACTCCGAGTACAATGGGGTTTTCTCTGCTACATCTAGAGCCTAAGAATCACCCCGACTCCAAACTTGACGCGGACCTCTCCACTGCTAAGAATTCAACCTCTTAGACCTCGACAAAAACAGGTCAATCTACTAAAAAAGAAAAAAAAAATATTGATCGAAAGGTGATTACAAAGGCGGTGGCCAGTCTTCAGAAGGCATACAAAACGTACAAAGCAAAGCCTATACATAGACATGATTTGCTTCAAATCTTGGAACGCCAGCTACCTTCAACTGATTTGCTTCGTATCTCGGAACATTGAGGAGAAGAAACAGGTGAAGTGTAATATCCCGGTCGGATATTATATTTATAATAATTATTTTTTTAATTAAAATATTTTTACAGAATTTTTTTGACTTTTCTAAATAAAAAGTTATCTGGATATATATACTAGTAAGTATATATATATGTGTTGTATCGGTTTTGTGCACTTGTACAAAATCCTGTAAAATGTGTTTTTTAAGAAATTATCTGGAAAATCCCGGACAAATATTAAAAATTATTATTTTATTATTATTTTTAGAATTGAAATTTTTTTGGTGGATATCACCCGGTTTTGTTAATAAACATTATCTATGTATATATATACTAGTCTGTATACATCTGTATTGTATCAAATTGGAACTGTAATCTTCCGAGTCGATAATAAAATTTATTTTATTATTATTTTTGGAATTAATTTATTTTTATATGGATTATGCGGTTTAACAAACAAAAATTATTGGTATAACTATTAATACACATGTATCCGTATTGTACCGATTCCGTTTGTACAAATCGTGTAGTATGTGTTTTGGACAAAAATATCTTACTTTTTTCATGATTAATCAAATTGAATGGCTAGGATTTGTTTGGAGGCTTAAACGTAGGGTTTAGGATTAATGAGATACATAAGAGTACTAATAGGTGTTTTCTACTAGGACCCTCTTCTCCACCTCACCCCCTCCACCTCATTCCCATTATGGCCGGCCAAAATGAATCCAAGGGGGTTTTTGCATGAAACCTTGGTGCATTTGCACTCTCTCCCTTCTCATTCCTTCTATAAATATCCCTCCCCTTCACCTCTTATCTCATTTACAAGAAAAAAATAGAGAGGAAAAGAAAGAGAGAAGAAACCCTAAAAAGTTCTTCATTTGTGGGTTTTTCATGGGAGCTTTCCATAGGAGCTTTCCATAGGAGCTAAGGAGGAAGGAGAAGGTTACTACACTAGTCGTTCCTACAAAGAATCAAAGGTGGGGGTTCTCTACTTCTCATTATTGTGTTTTTGTTCTCTTTTATTTATTATTGTTGTATGTGTGAAGAAGAACCCATCTTTAGGGTAACTACTTGTTGTATGTGAATAAAGAACCCATCTTTAGGGTAACTACTTTTTGTATGTGAGAAAGAACTCATCTTTATGATGTATGGTTGTTGTATGTAGTTGTTGTATGTTTCTAAATAACTTGGACTAAATCTTAAACATAAAGATGGTTGTAGGGATCAAAATGATCCTATGAGAAAGATGGATGGGAGAACTCAACCAAAACAATATAAAGGTTGAATCTTTAGACTTTTGTTATGGTTATTTTGCTAAACTAACAACTTGGACTAATTGGTTTGGACATATGAGTAGTGTGAGTCAAAAAGGACCACATGAAGAGTTTTGAATGTAGAACTTACTAAAAGCACATAAAGGTGGAATCTTTGACCTTGTTATGATTATTGTTGTTGTTATGGTTATTTTTGTTAACACAAAACTACAACTTGGACTATAACTATAAGCATATAAAGATTAGTGTAGTAAAAAAAATACTTACATACCCATTCTAGGGTTGTAGAACTCAACGAGCTAACAAAAGATAAGTCTTTTGTTGTAGGTTGATCTCTACTTGTTAAAAATCAAGTCCTTGGTAAATCTAGTTCATGAAAGATTAAGCTTCTATTTTGCTTCTAGGTTGTGAAAGATTAAGCTTCCATTTTGCTTCTATAATTGCAAAAGATTAGTTCTTTTATGTTTATTTAACTTCTATGGTAGAAAAGATTAGTTCTTTTTGTAGCATGTCTATTTTGCTTTTATGATAGAAAGGATTACTTCTTTTCATATTGTATGTAGGAACTTGTAGGCTGAAGAAAAGTAGGTTTGTAATATATAGGAATTTGTAGATTCAATAAAAGTAGGTTTTGTATTATGTAGAATTTGTAGATTAAATAAAAGTCGATTTGTAATATGTGGATAGTTGTAATTCATAAAACAAGTAGTTTTTGTAATATGTAAGAAATTGTAATTCATAAAAGAGGTAGTTTATGTAATATCTTGATAAGTCCTTAGTAGCCTTTTGAGATTACCATCATGCTTGAGTTGCTAGTAAAGAATCCATGCTTGAGTTGTTGTAGTAAGAACCCATGCTTAAGTTGTTGTAGTGTTGTAGTAAAGAATCCATGCTTGTCGTAGTAAAGAACCATGCTTAAGTTGTTGTAGGTTGTTGTAGTAAAGAAACCATGCTTGAGTTGCTAATTATTGTAGTAAAGATCCATGCTTGAGTTGTAGTAAAGAACCATGCTTAAGTTGTTATAGGTTATTTTAGTAAAGAAACCATGCTTGAGTTGCTAATTATCATAGTAAAGATCTATGCTTGAGTTGCTAGTAAAGAACCCATGCTTGAGTTGCTAATTATTGTAGTAAAGATCCATGCTTGAGTCGTAGTAAAGAACCATGCTTAATTTGTTGTAGGTTGTTGTAGTAAAGAAACCATGCTTGAGTTGCTAATTATTGTAGTAAAGATCCATGCTTGAGTTGCTAGTAAAGAACCCATGCTTGAGTTGCTAATTATTGTAGTAAAGAACCATGATTGAGTTGCTAGTAAAGAATCCATGCTTGAGTTGCTAATTATTGTAGTAAACAACCATGCTTAAGTTGTTGTATGTTGTTGTAGTAAAGAAACCATGCTGTAGTTGCTAGTAAAGAACTCATGCCTTAGTTGCTAATTATAGTAGTAAAGAACCATGCTTAAGTTGTTGTAGGTTGTTGTAGTAAAGAAACCATGCTTGAGTTGCTAATTATCGTAGTAAAGATCCATGCTTGAGTTGCTAGTAAAGAACCAATGCTTGAGTTGCTAATTATTGTAGTAAAGATCCATGCTTAAATTGCTGTAGGTTGTTGTAGTGAAGAAACCATGCTTGAGTTGTTGCTAAAGAACCCATGCTTAAGTTGTATGTGCTAAAGAAACAATGATTAAGTTGTTGCAGTAAAGAAACCATGCTTGAGTTGCTAGTAAAGAATCCATGCTTGAGTTGCTAATTATTGTAGTAAAGAACCATGCTTAAGTTGTTGTAGGTTGTTTTAGTGAAGAAACCATGCTTGAGTTGTTGCTAAAGAAACCATGCTTAAGTTGTTGTAGGTTATTGTAGTAAGAAACTCATGCTTGAGTTGTTGTAGTAAGAAACCCATGCTTGAGTTGTTGTAGTAAGAACTCATGCTTAAGTTGTTGTAGGTTGTTGTAGTAAAGAAACCATACTTGAGTTGTTGTGGTAAGAAACCCATGGTTGAGTTGTTGTAGTAAGAAACCCATGTTTGAGTTGTTGTAGTAAGAAACCCATGCTTGAGTTGTTGTAGTTATTCTAGTAAAGAACCCATGCTTGAGTTCTAGTTGTTCTAGTAAAGAATCCATGCTTGAGTCGTTATAGTAGTTCTAGTAAAGAGCTCATGCTTGAGATGTGTAGTTGTTCTAGATTTAAAAGAACCCATGTTTGAGTTTGTATGGTTGTTTTAGATTCAAAAGAACCCATGCTCGAGTTATATACTAGTTAAAATAATCCATGCATGTTTAAGTTATCTGTTGTAGTGGTTTTAGTTAAATTTCTAAAAGGATTGAGTTTAGCTTGCATGTTAATCCAATTGAACTATTGAAATAAACCCATGTTCCATATATGTTCTAGTTCGATTTTTAAGAAGAAACCCATGAAACTAGCTCCATGATAGTTCTAGCTCAAATTGGAGAGGAACCCATGCATTTAGGTTCTAGGTGGTTCTAGTTGTATGCGGTTCTAATTGAAATTGGACCATATAATGTAAACATGCTTCATCTTCAATATATGGGTAATAATTGTCGGGAAAGTCACTTGTACTGTTAGCTCGATAAAAGCTCGTCTAGGGTCTTATAGTTACCCTAGGGGTCATCGACCATCAAGACTCGCATCTTACCACCTTAGAAACTATGGATATATCCCACCTCGTGCACCGACGGATCTTAACTGATGTGGGTTGATCGCGGGCCAAGAGTGTTGACGAGATCCGAGTTAGGGGTAGTAATGAGCGAGGGAGATCCCATCACCAGTGTCTTGCATCGATAGGCCATGAGTTGGACCGGGATAATCTTAAGAAAGTTGTCACGCCCCGCTTCCCAAAAAGAATACGGAATACGGATACATAACAAAAGCCCAGTGAATGATTTTAATCATCCATAAGTTGTTTCAAGAATCTTTACAACACATCGCAGATACAATCAGAGTTGGAAGCAAAAGGTGAAACCAACATGCAACATTGAAACAAATTATCAACAGAAATTTACTCGAACCACATATAATATTCTCAAATAAATCAGAGTCTGGAGAAAACAAATATCCTGGGTCACATCGCCCCAAAAAATACAAGAAAATATCCAAGTAATCAAGTACATCTTATTCAAGTTTAAGCAACAAATAATAATAATAAATAAATAAAGCATGCAATCTAACACTAGTACATCATTTCGCCAATACCATCTGGCAGCCGTCCATCCTGATCTGCAGTTAGTAAATTTGCAAGAAAAGAAGAAAAGATGAAAACAAGTACCCGTCAATTGCAAGTCGCAGGTCACAAATAGAGTAGGATACAAGTGCATGGAATGGGTGAATCTAAGTAACAAACCTAACATGGTGTAATCAAGATGTCCAACATAGACAACTAGCATCGCAAAAGTGAACAAGTGTAAATAGCAAGGATCAAGTGTCAAGAGATCAAGTATCATGTAAACATGCATCAAATGTCAAGTGTCATGTAATCATGTATCAAGTGTCATGTAAACAAGTCTCATGTATCATGTAGTCAAGTATCAAGCAAGCATGTTTCATGTTCAAGTATCATGTTCAAGTCTTGTAGTGATTTACTATCTAGGTAGCACTTCATGCATCCCGGTTTTTACTACATGGTTGCTACAACAAACAGGTTCGCTTTAGATTTTGTAGGGGACCGTACAGGGCAGTGTACTCAGGGACAAGCTCCAAGTATCATGTAATCATGTATCATGTAAACAAGCTCCAAAACCCAAACAAGCTCTAGTGTCATGTGTATATGTGTCATGTAAATCGTGTCAAGCTCCACATGTAAACAAGCTCCAATAACCACTAGGTTCTTCCGAGTACACGTTTCTGCACTATCCACTACTAGATCTTACCCTGAACCCCAGCTTGGTTAATTTTATTATTTATGTCATACAAGCATGTAAATGTGGAAAACATACCAAAAATAGCATAGCATGATCATGTGGCAAGTTCAGGTGGCAAACTAAGCATGTACAAGTGCAAGTTATCTCATAAAGGAACAGAATAAGCACATCTCAAGTTCAAGACAGCAAGACCATGTTGTAGTAAAATAGTGATTCCAAGAGTTACAAACAAGCAAATCTAGACCCGTCGAAGGATCTGGACAATATACATCCACACACATCCAACGAGTATAATTAAGTCATATACTAATTCACAACAACACCGCTCAAAACTGAATTGAATACAGAATTTAGGTTCAGCCAAAAATCAAGAAAACTAATTCAAGAACATAAAAACAGCATGAAAACACATTAAATAATTCCACAAAAAATCTGGAGTATTTAAATATATGTGTAGAATCAAAATATAAAATTTCAGAATTTTCCAGTAAAGATAGATTAGTCATCAAAAATACAAAAGCATCGAGAAAGCATAGTTTAACGAATCTGGAAATCTCAACACTGCTGTACGAAAACTTAGATATCTTGCAACCAGTGAATCGAAATCCAATTCCGCCAAAAGGATATGAAAATAGATAGAATTTAATAACTTTCACATTGAACAAATAATTTTCATACAGTAAAAGGAATCATAGTGAAATTAAGGTTCTTTACAGAACAGCGAGCAAAATACAGCACAAGTAGGTTTTAGAAACGAGCATGAAACACCACATAAAACTTACCAATAAAATTCATCAAAATTTTGGGTAGTCCCTAATATTATAAAGAAACACTGGCCAAAATATTGAATCAAGATAATATGTATAGAATAGTTCTTGAAAATAGTTTTTTATCAAAATCAACCAAAAACTGAATCTGGAATAGATCGACACCTCTGTACTAAAACCGTCATAACTCAGTCATACGAAATCCAAATCAAGCAAAACCAATGGGGTTTGAAAATAGACGAAATTATCTAAATTTCATATTTTATAATGGAATCAAGATACTGGCTGTAGCATGGACGAAAACAGCAATCAAAATAGAACTTCCAGAAAATACAGATTTCACACTTCTAAACAAGAACATCATAACTTCAAGAACATTGATCCAAACATATACAAACTTGAAATACAACCTACCAAGTGTCTAAACATCATGATTTGGGGTTACTAACATGTCCACACCTATTATTTCACATGGATCTTAGTCCAAACACAAATTCACACAAATAATTACATACATGACTAAAAATCAAGAATTGGGCAAATCCTAGGTTATCACATATCAAGATTTGTGTCATGAGTCATCTATGGACAAATTATCACAATAAAGACAAAACCCATCAAGGAAAACACAATATTTGGTTGTCTCTAGACCCAACTACACTATAGGTGAACTTTTTGACTTGTATCAAACAAATGAATTGGAGTACAAGTTACTTGCCTTAATTAGGGGATGAAGAACAATCCAAACATGAAGAGAACCAAAACCCACAAACGAAATCCGCTACAAGCAACGAATCCAAGCCCAACGAGCAAAAACTCTCACGATTGATCTCCTTGATGCAACGATCAAAGTGGCAAATACCCACTTTGAGAAACCACAAGAGAAGATGATGCAAGAGTAGTTGATGGTGGTTGTGTTGGTTTGTATGGTGATCGGCAAAAAGGGAAAAGGAGGTCGGGTGTATGGTGATGCCAGAGTTGGGGGTGATGTAGGCCGGAAGTGGAGAAGTGTAGGCCGGAGTAGGGGCTCGGCCTAGGGAGGGAGGTGTCAGGTTTGAGAGGGCAGTCGGGTGCACACAAGGAGGGGGCCAGGATTGCTTGAGGAGAGGGAGAGAGATTTAGGGTTTAGGGTTAGGGTTTTAGGATTAGGGATTTATATATAGGAGATTAAAGTAGGCTAATGGGTTGTAGGTATTAGTTTGTAGTAATAGGTATACAAATGGGTAATGGGTATTGGGTAAATAACAAATGGGAATACAATTTAGGAGTGAATCCTCTGGCTCTAGAAAAATCTCATTAGGAGTCAAAATCATAGGTTTGGGAAATCACCACCAAATCCACCACAACATCATGGAAAAATAAAATAAGGAGGACGAGGCCAAAAATGAGGAAAAGATCAAAATGATGAAAAATGAGACGAATTAGACAATCAATCAACAAAAAAAGCTCAAAATGAAATAAAATGAATATATATTGAAAAGAAATCCAATATACGGTTTAGAAAATATACAAGGGAGATAAAATACACAAAAATGAAAAATACACTCCAAAATACATAAAATGAAAAGTAGGGGTTACAAAACTCTTTATTGAAAACCCCGTAAGATTTTTTAGGTTTAGTGACATCGTTAGGGAAGTAACTTATGGCTATTCCTACTTAATCTTTACTTATCATTTTCGCCGAAGGAAAGAGTTAGTGGTAAGGGTGATACCTTATGAGCCGACCTGTCCTATAGGCCGACACTAGGCGGTGTTATTGGTTGTACCCTTCTTTTCAAAGGGATACGGTCTGTGCTTTCTCACGAGTTGGGAGCACGGGATCCGTATCTCGTCTGTTAATTTCTGAAGTGCCTTGATAAGGTCGAGAGCGATTCTTGTCGAATCCAGGGGGATGGACCCCCGGAACTCCATCATATTCTATATCTAAGGGTGAGAAGCCATAGACTACGGTCTATCAGCTAGGGGGCCACAGGGGATGCTTCGAGCTAACCTGCGCTGCGGAAACCCCAAAGATTCGTCAGATTTTTGAGTGAGGTCCGATGCGCCGGGTAGTAGTGGCAAACATAGAAACCATGAGCTGACTGCGAATGGCGGGATTAGACCGTTTTAGAGAAACCTCATCATTCACGTCGTATCTTCAAAAACAAGTCGAGTACATTAGTAGAATTCATGGCGCGGGTTCAGATCCCTATATATGAAGAAACAGCCTGATATGGGGCATATGTAGTATGGGCTGCATACTGTTCCAGAGTCTTGTTTGCATTAGAATAAGAGCATCCTTGCATTAGTTAATCCTGCATTAGATTCTAAGTCATAGCATATACTGACACATCAATTGTATATACACATTTCTCTTTTCATCAATCTGTTTGCTTAAGTGGAGAATCGCTGCTGTCATCAGCCTTAAAGTGTCAGTATATGTACTGACGTCCCCATTTCAATAGGTACTGGATTGCAAAGCTACACGTACAGGATTCAGGAGGACCCAAGGCAAGAGAAGCAAGAGTCGATTTTATTTTCTGCTGTAATATATGTTGTTTACTATTGTTCTATTTGTAACAATTGTTGTAGTTTATTTAATTATTTGGGAAGCATCCAAGTGATGTACCCAGTGTTGTTCTTTATTCATTGTACTCTGATGTAATTTATTGAGAGTTGTAACACTTGGGCTTGTAAATGTATTATTGTAACACTGATGTAATGTATTGCAGTTTTATAACATTCAGACTTGTAATACATTTGTGTTGGATAAAAAGTTTTAAATTTTCCTGTTTTTCTGTGTATTGTGGCTAATTGAAGGAAAAATTCTGGCTTATGTCACGGTTTCCCAGTATATGAAAATTGGGGTGTTACATGAAGTCACCTCGGTAGTCGACCCTGGAGTTCCATTCCATGAAATAAGGCGAAGAGAGGCACTCATGAAAAAGCCAGAAGGGGCTAAACCAACCAGGAGCCAGCGCTCTTAGCTCGTTAGTCTTCCTCGCTATCACATCTCGGTCGTGCCAATTACCGCAGAAGTGGTATTGTACAAACGGAAAGCGGTGGTGATGAAGCCACTCGGGAATCCCTGAAGGAGGATGGAAGTTGAAGCCAAAAACGGCCCGAACTTCTATCCCTCCTACCGGCCTAGCTAAGAAAGTCTCAAGAGAAGGATGAAAGGTCCTCTGATATGGGTAACTCCACTTCCTCGAAACCTCAACCCCCGATCAGAAGTGTCGAATCTTGTAATCCGAGTCACTAGTGACGAACTTCGACACGACTCCACTCCAAGTTCCTCTCAGCTCGACGATGACCAAAAGCACGAACTTCCGACTTGAAAATCGCGATCAAACCATAATCCGAACACAGACACGAAAGAACGAATTCCTCAAGGGTCGGTCGTAATAGTTACAGATCTTGAAATCTGAGTCGAGCAAGCTGAGACAAGGCCTCAGCACTGCGAGCCCTCAAAAGGCAAAGTCTCGAGGACTCAAGCCACTCTCCGAAAACTTCATCAAGGAAACATTCACTTGTTGGAACAAATAGCTTTGAGGCCAAAGGATTTTATAGACAACTCAGCCAACCACCTTATTAAGTATGCATTCAAATGGTCAATGCTTCAACTTCCAAGGCATACAGTAACCTCGATTTTCGCGAAAGAAGTGACCTGAGCAAATACGTGGCAATTATTTGCACACAAACACCAAGGCCTGACTACAGAGACGAGATCTCGTCTACCTAGCCCTAACCCAGCAACACCTGAATCAAAACAAAGAGAAAGAAGGAGAACAGAGACGATATCTCGTATGCCGATCAGTTTTCTCTCCCTATAATGCCTTCTCAGCGTTCTTGATACCCCGCCAGAGCTCTTGGTTTCGACGCACCAATTCCCTACAACTCTCAGCAGACTCTAGGGCCCGTGCGAGGAGTCACGGGAGAAGTGACAAATTTCGGATCGTACTCAAGAATGCCGAGGCCGAGGCCGAGGTCGAGCTCAAGCGACTTATCTTTGAGAAAGCTACCCCTGTGCTCGAGATCACTTCTGAGCGTCGAGGCTTAGGGGGTCGGCACAAAGTGTCGAGCTCAAGCGACCTAGCTTTGAGAAAGCTACCCTGTGCGATGCGTGTCCTGCTGACATCATTTTCACGGAATTCTAGGAGCCGTTTTTATGGAATTCTATGAGCCTTTTTTGCGAGAATCGAGGAGCCTTCATTGCGAGAATCAAAGAGTCTGAATTTCTCTCTATATACACCCCAATCCCTCTCCCTCATTTCTCATTTTCGCTCTCTCTTTCTCTCTAGATCCTAGAGCTTCTCTCCCTAGAAGTTTTCCGTCACTGTCGATGAGCTTTCCGGCGATCTTTCATGAGGCTTCAATTAGGTTAGTACTTTTAATATGTCTAGGGCTCAGTCCGACTCTTTAGCCTCTACCCCCCTGCAGTGGCACTCGCACAGGTCTGTCGGATTCTTCTTCTTGGGAAATAGATGAGAATGTCTATGTTGTGCAACCGCTCCGTACCCGCAAGCCCTTCGTGGTGGAAAGTAGCAATTCGGATGAGGAGGAGCATCTTGCCGATGACGTCAATAATGAGGACGAAGAGGTGCAATCTGCCGAAGGATCCAATGTCAAGGAGGGACCGGTCGAAGGAATGAATTCTTCCTCGAGGGACTCCGCCCTCGAGCCCTGGGCTAATCCTTCACCTAAAAAGCTCCTAAGGTTCAGAAGAGGAGGATGAAGTGGACCATGCCCAGTATCCCTGACGATAAGATAGCTCCTCGGAAGCTGGAGGTCCCATTCTTCCGCAGCCCTTATAAATCAGTACGTATTCGGATGACGGTGGGGACTTGGTCCGCTACGGGGGGCAGCCTTCCTCGTCGAGTCGCGCAAAGATCAAGATGGACAGTACCCTGACCATGTTAAAAGAGGATGACCTGCTGCTAATTCACGTGAGCTACTTTATCGGGAAGGAGTTTAAGATGATGGATCCCAATGTCGGTCTTCATCCTACCGATCCTCTGGCTCCATGATACTGCATCTTCCTCGTGGACGTGTTTGCTTCGGGTTTGAGGTTGCCCATTCATCCATTCATCTGGGAGGTACTGAATTGGGCCTCATTATGCTCGATGCAGTATGGTCCTAACTCGTGGAAGCAGATGGTCAGCTTCGTCTTGCTCTGCGAGGAAAGGAAGATGCCGCTGAGGCTGAATGTCTTCCGAGCCATGTTAGGCGTAAGCTCGTCCCTCAAATTCGAAGGAATCTACTACATGTCGCCTCGGAGCGGGGGTAAGGTCGTGCATGGCCACCCGGATTCGATAAAAAAGTGGAAGAAGAAATACTTCGTGGTAAGGAGCGAAGAACCATGGGAGATCCCGACGAGGTGGAACTTCTACAAGCCTAACTTCAAGGGCCCTAAGAAAAGCGACCTTTCGGTCGAGGAGTGGGCGTACATTGAGCGTCTTCGGAAGAGTAATAGCATTAGTTGGCCGAAGGTGACAGAAAGTCATATGGCCCGCATCGGACTAAGCCCTGCCCCATCCCGTTTGTTTTTCATTTGTTCCTTTTGTCGTAATTTTCTTTTGTGCTTATCGTTTCTTAATGGACCTTCGTACAGAGATGGACGCGGAGTCAATCAAGGAGAGGAGGCTCCCTGAAGTGGGATAAGGCGGAGTAGTCCGAGAAGGGAAAGCAGGCGGGGGCTCTTCCAAAGCAACTTGCGAGGGTCAGCTGGAGCCTAGGGCTAACAGGGTGCGGTCCAGCCAGACTCGAGAGACCTCGGTCGTTCTGAGCTCCAGCACCTTGAAGGTGATGGAGGTCGTGCAGAGGGGTGTTCCCCCTCTTTGCGCCGATGCCCAGACCTTGGTCGGGGAAGAGGGGTTTCAGCCATAGGCCCCTGACTGGGCCATCCGAAAGGGGGATACCTTGACGGAAGGTCCCATTACTGTTGAATTCATGGACAAGATGGCCACGCCTCGTGATCGACAAAGCATGAGTGCCAACACCTTTGAGTCGGCTTACATGAGGTGGGCTCAGGCGAGCGTGCAGGTAAGTTTCGTGTTTGATACCATGGATTTTAGTTTTTGCTCGGCTTGCTAATTATTTTATCTCGGCTGTAGGCTTTCCTGTCTGGCACCCAAGTGATGAGGCTCCATGACCAGGAGTTGAGGTATGAAAGAAATCAGGCCAACCGCTTCAAGAGCGAGATGATGGATCTCAAGCTGGCCTTGGACACTTCCCAGAAGCAAGAGCAGACCCTGAAGGCCGACCTGGCCTCGATGGCCGATGAAGGGCTGCGGAAGGAGGTAGCGCTGAAGAAGGCATTCGAGGTGGAAAGAAGGATGCTCACCCTGAAGGCCCAAGACATGGTCATTGAGGCCCAGAATGAGGTATACGATTGGGCGTTGGGCCATGTCAAACACTTCTACCCGACCCTAGACCTAGCAGGATTCGACTATGATATGGAGATCCTCAAGCTGCCGAAGACCCCCGGGGGCGACGCTAAAGTTGAAGGGGAGACTAGAGGCGAAGCTACCGAAGCCGACCCGATTGCTGATCCGGTTGTCGACCCTGTCATCGCTACCGACGTCGAGGGAGAGGTTGGCAATAAGTAGTAGTTGTTTTTTTACTTTTTACTCTTTTTTTTCCTGAAATTGTATTTGCCGAAGGCAGACTGGCCACCGCAATATTTTGTAAAGCACTCTAATTTATAACAAGGAGTTTTTGTTTGGCCAAGTGTTGACTTCGACTTTCACTTTGATTTTAGAATGATATTTTTTGCACGACCGATCCTTCTGACTTGTAGAATTTTTTAGATTAGAAGTTAGGAACTATTGGCCTCGAAATAATTTTTCGTTTCACTTCTGTCAGATGTCGACCTCCCTCCTGGAGTCGAATCCTCGGCGATCCGAGGTAACATGGCTTCGGAGTAAGATTAAGGTATTGGAGTCCAGCCTTGTTCGATACTGAAAGGAAGCTCGTGATCACGATGCAGCTTTCCACCACTTCCGAAATAAGTCGAAGGAGCTGAGTGTGTAGGCGGCTCAAGTGAAGAAGGCGAAAGTCGATCGCGACCTGGGAGGTGTTGGCCTTGGGTTTTCCATGTCAAGTGCCTCGATTCAGCAGCATACTTCGGATTCGTTCCTTCGCGAGGTTATTGTAGAGAAAGAGATTGAGATTCAACATTATAAGATGATGTTGGGGCTGTCGGGAGCCAGATCGGTCTCCTCGGGGGTGTGGGTGCCCTTTCGGGTGGCGAGCCGTCTCCAGTTCGATAGTTGGAATATGTGAGGCCGGGCGATGCTCATAGCTCTGTGGCCGGCATATCTACCTTGGCCGCTTCTAGGGATTCTGGCGGCCAGGCCGTGGAGCCAAGCCACTCGGCGGGGTTTGAATTGGTCTGTGTTTGCCCCGGGGGGGGGGGGGGGCTCTGAGGAGAGTTTAGGCTGAGGTGATAGTCGTTTGTAATAACTGTATTGTACCGTGGCCTCCCAGGGCGTTTCTCAATAAAAACGACTCTTTCAATTTCATTCATTCATTCATTCATTTTTTTTATTTTTATTTTTATTTTTATTTTTATTATTTTTATTTTTTTGATGATAGCTCGAGAGCTTGGGGGTTTGAACAAACCTCTCCACCCGAGCTCAGGTGTCTTAGCTTGAGAAAGCTACCCTTATGCTCGAGATCACCGTGGGGTGTTGAGGCTTGAGGGTCGACACAGAGCGTCGAGCTCAAGTGCCTTAGCTTGAGAAAGCTACCCATGTGCTCGAGATCACCGTGGGGTGTCGAGGCTTGAGAGTCGGCACAGAGCATCGAGCTCACGTGCCTTAGCTTGAGAAAGCTACCCTTATGCTTGATATCACCGTTGGGGTGTCGAGGCTTGAGGTTCAGCACAGAGCATCGAGCTTAGGTGCATTAGCTTGAGAAAGCTACCCATGTGCTCGAGATCACCACGGGGTGTCGAGTCTTGTGGGTTGGCACAGAGCGTCGAGCTCAGGTGCCTTAGTTTGATAAAGCTACCCTTATGCTCAAGATCACCGTGGGGTGTCGAGGCTTGAGAGTCAGCACAGAGCATCAAGCTCAGGTGTCTTAGCTTAAGAAAGCTATCCTTATGATCGAGATCACCGTTGGGTGTCGAGGCTTGAGGGTCGGCACAAAGCGTCAAGCTCAGGTGCCTTAGCTTGAGAAAGCTACCCGTCGAGCTCAGGTGCCTTAGCTTGAGAAAGCTACCCTTATGCTCGAGATCACTGTGGGGTGTCGAGGATTGAGGGTCGGCACAGAGAGTCGCTTTGTATGTGAAAAGTGCATGGGTTTATATAGAAATTTTGAAATAAAAACAGGAAAGAAATAAGGTCATTTACTTTATTCTTTTTCATACAAAAAGGGGTGGTACGTATTGTCAATTACAAGAGGTCGGTTACATAAGGTCAGGTACAAAAATGGACTAGTCCTCCCCCTCGAGGAACTTGATGAGGTGCTCCGCGTTCCACGGCCTCTTCATTATTCTGCCCTCCAGGTCTGCAAGTCGGTACGTGCCTGGGCGTACCACTTTGGAGACCTTATATGGCCCCACCCAGTTGGGGGTCAGCTTTCTCTTTTTGCCGGGATCGGATACCGACAGTTTCCTAAGCACGAGGTCGCTCTGCTTGATGTCAATGGGGCGTACCTTCTTGTTGTAAAACCTCTTTATGCGCTGTTGGTATATGCTTCTTTTGACGGCAGATTTTTCCCTGACCTCGTCGATTAGATCCAAGTTGGCTCTGAGGGCCGTTGAGTTGTTCTCCTCTTCGAAGGCCATGATCCTGGGCGAAGGGAGGCCGGTCTCCAAGGGGATAACCGCCTCTGTGCCGTAGGTTAGGTTGAACAATGACTCACCCGTGGGGATTATCTTTGTCGTCCGGTTCGCCCATACGGCAACTCGTCGACCCACAGCCCCTTGGGTGAATTATCCAACCGCTTCTTGAGATCGTCAAGGATTTGGCGGTTCGCATTTTCGGCATGGCCGTTTGACTGAGGATGACATGTGGATGAGAAGCGCTGCTGGACACCGAAGTCTTCGCAGAACTTCCGAAAGTTCTTGCCTGCGAATTGGGTCACATTATCTGTGAGAGTACCTGTGGGATCCCGAACCGGCAGATGAAGCATCCTTCCGTCGGGGACAAATGCCGCAAACATAAAATCGGACATTTTCAAGAGAGATCCCGGTTGTCAGGCCTTCATGCCTTGAACTTGTAATATCCATGTAGTCTCGTGAATGTAACTTGAAATGTACTATTTATATCTTGATAATAAAAGTATTTTCTTAAATTTTGGTCATTTAGCGAGTATGCGGAAACCGCCTGACACAATAAACTGAGGGGAGAGGCGTGAGTCAATTTACAGAGAAATTCGTAAGTGACTCAGGTACCATGCCGAGGAGAGAGGTACGGGGTGTGAGCCAAGTTGCGAGGAGATTCGCAAATTGCTCAAAGTACCATGCCGATGGGCAAGGCACAAACCGCAATTCAAGTTGTGAAAGAATTCACGGGTGGTCCGGAGTACCAGCAGAGGGGCGAGGTACGAGCCACAAGCCAAGTTTTAAGTATTTTGCATGTACACCTCACGTGCATGTTCACGTGTGGTGTCACGTGCATGGTGCAGTAATCGATGCGTCTTGTTTTCCTTATATATACTTCCGCTTATTCTGATTTCCTCTTACTTGTCTCACTTTCAATTTTGCGTTTCCTCCTTACTTCTATCCTCTTCTTGCCTTCTTTCTACATGAAATCATGGTGACTGACGAGATGCTGAAGGCAAGGCATGCAGCCCTGGAAGCGAAGGTGCATAAGTGTGTTGCTCCCTCGAAGCCTAAGGAGCCCTCAAAGAGGAAGAAGTCTAAAAACGTTGAGCCCCCAAAGGCCAAGGCGGCTGACCCAGTGGTGAAGCAGAAGGCTTCGAAGCCTCCCGCCTCGTCTTCTAAAAACACTCTATTGCCTTTGAAACCACCTTCACCGATGAAGGTAGGGGTGCCTTCTTCGTCTGTAACTGAGGCAGACTTGTTGTGGAGCACCTCAATGCTCTCCAGTTAGTCGCCCACCTTGCTACTCCCCGCTACTGTGCGGCTCTGAAGAAAGAGTCGGAGGCGGAGGTTTACACCCGCTAGGCGCAGGCTTCTATTCTAGTAGGCGCATTTGTTTATTGTTGACACCTCGTGTCACACCCCGCTTCCCAAGAAGGAATACGAAATATGGATACGTGACTAAGTCTTGCGAATGGCTTTCACCATTCAAAAGCTGTAAGGATCTTTTCAACATTTCACAGGAATAAACAAGGAATAAGCAGGAAATAATCAACCACGCTTGCATGAATAAATTAACATAACCAAAAGAATTTACTTGAAACAGAATAAATAAATCTCAAATAAACCAGATCTGGAAACAAGTTATAAATTCTGGGCCAAACAGCCCAATACAAATAATCCATATAGCAATTACATTTTAAAATAAGCAGCAGGAAAATAATAGTAGCAAGAACTCCAGCCAACTAGAATGTCTGGTCACCTACTCCATCGGGCAGCTGGTCACCAAAGTCTGCAATTTAACAAATTGCAGGAAGAGAAAAAAGAAACAAAATGCCCATCAATGCAAGTTACAGGACCACTTGTAGTGCAGGCATCAAGTATAGGAAAAGATAAACAAGTATAGGGTAACAGCGGAAGCAAGTACAGAATAAGCATGGAATAGATTCGACAGCAAAACAGAATGACTAGCATAAAATCAGGAAACAGAATCAAGTAATATGATGAGGTAACAGAGTGCAGGTTACATGTGACAGGTGTCAAATAGCATGCAAGCAGGTATACAGGTAACAGGTGTCAGGTAGCATGTACATGTAACAGAAAATGCGTAAGTGATCATGTTATTACAGGTCTTCTACTTAATCCTAACTAGGTAGCACTTCATGCGTCCCAGATTTTACCACATTGTTGCTACATTCAAACAAGTTACGTTTAGATTTCGTAGAGGTCTGTATAAGACCGTGTACTCAGGTATCAGGTAAACAGGTACAGATAAGACCTTCGGGTCCCCTTCTGAGTAAACCTTCCTATAGGGAAGTATGTAGCCAGGTAATCAGGTAAACAGAATCATGTATCATGTAATCATGAAACACATAACAGGTGGGAACACTACCCCCCTTCCAAGTACACATTTCTATATTTTCCACTACTAGATCTTTCCCTTAACCTCGGCTTGATTATGTGTCATTATTATAAAAGCATGCATATAAGTGCACAAAACAGGGCAAGCATAACATGGCAAGGGACAAGGAACAACTCAGGTTTGAAATAAGACTTACATGGGTGACAGACAACTCATAATAGACCAGGACAACGAAACTTTCAATTCTGGACAACAAGATACTACTGCACCAAATATAAGATTCATGTTGTCACAGATATGGAAATCTGGATCCGTCAGAAAATCTAGAAAATAGACTCTCAACCGAATCCAGCACATATATATAAGTCATATAATAATTGCAGGAACAAGGCTCAAAACAGAATTATATGCAGAAAACATGTTCAGCCAAAAATCACTAGATTATATTCATAAGCATGAAATTAGCATAAAAACTTACTGATTAAATCCAAGAAAAATCTAGGGTATTCCCTAGTATGTCTAGTATCAGCAAATATAATTTCATAATATTCCGATATAGATAGTATAGTCAAATAAATTCGAGAAACAATAAGATACAGCAAGTTTGTAAATCTGGAACTTTAGACACAGCAGTCCTAAAACAGCGACAGATTACAAAGTATAACTCGGAATCTAAATCAGTCAAAAGGTTAGTAAAATATATACAGTAGGATACATTTTATATTTACAAAATTTTTACCAACAACAACTAGAATCATGTTCAAAACATGGTTATTTACTGAATAGCGTGCAGTTATGAAAATATAATAGTTTGTTCACAAGCATAAAGTAGTTTATAAATGTCATCAAATAAATCTAGAAAAATTTGGGGTTAATCCCAGTCAAGTCTAGTCATACCCAGCAAAATATTAGGTCCAAATGTCATCTTTAACATCAGTATTGTTACCGCTGATTTCGGTGTGGGGGTAAACAGATGAATTTGTGAGTTCGAGAAAACCTGAACAGTTGACTCAAGCCTTCTTGCTCCTGCTACAACCTGCAAGGAAGTGCGAGACACCGGGGTTGATTCCGGCGATGCACCCTCCGACGCTCTTGTCAGTAAACAGTGGAGATTTTAAAGAAAGAGCTTAAGGTGTGGAAAAAGTGATTAACCTGTGACAATCGTAGGTTGGAGGTATTTATAGCCGCCATAGGAGTGAAGTTAGGGGCCTGATTTCCTGTCCAACTGTTAGGAGTAAAATCCTCCCAATTAGTTTAGGAAACTAATCCCTAATCCCCAGGTGAGAGGGTAACTGCCAATCAAGCCCTTTGATTTGGTCAAATCAGTGGCCTTGATTCCCTCTTGTTGGGCCGGGTTTGTATCGGGTCGGAACCCGTACTCGGCTAAGGCGGATCCATTCGCGGGTTATTGGTTCTTTGCAAAAGAGACCCAGTACCTGCTTTGGACCCGTTCGTACGTGGAATTACCATTTTACCCCCGGGCATCAAGATTCGTGCCTGATTTGGGCAGTCCTGATTGAACCCCGATTTTAGCCATATCACGAGCCCCCCACTCCCGAAGGCTGAGCTTGATCGGCCTTTGGGGAGTAGTTCATGTTGTTCTGATGGCCAGTGGCGATGTATCGGAGCCAAAGCGAGGGGCTGCAAATCTTGAGGGAGGTAGTGTGGTGATTCCTCATGATCGGGTGGTGTTCTTGCATGAATATCTTCTCAGCTTTGTAATCTCTCGGTGAACAGTACAGTCGTTTCCCTCTGTTGAGAGTCGCGTCTTACCGGCGTCACAACTCCGACCCCTCCCAGAGCTCGACGACCAGGATGCCGAGGCCAGGGATCGGTTCGGCGATTCTTTCCGATGGGGAGAGGGACCTCGGCGTGGTCGCGAGCCTAGAGAGTGGGCTCGTCGAAGTCCGAAGGCCAGATTTCTCACGTACAGGGGGTCGGCACCAAGGGCATTTGGCAGTCAACATCGACCTTAGGCCCATAACACGGTCGGTGGCGAGAACGTTCGGCGCAGGTGCCGAACTCAAGTCCGTAGTACGATCGGTGGCAAGAACGCTCGGAGCGGGTGCCGAACTCGCGCTCGTAATACGGTCGGTGGCAAGAACGCTCGGCAGCTGGTGCCGGGGCTTGAGACTTAGAGATTTTTTGGAGATCTTGACTGCCGAACTCAAGCCCGTAATACGGTCGGTGGCAAGAACGCTCGGCGCGGGTGCCGAACTCACGCCCGTAATACGGTCGGTGTCAAGAACGCTCGGCAGCTGGTGCCGAGGCTTGAGACTTAGAGATTTTTTGGAGGTCTTGACTGCCGAACTCAAGCCCGTAATACGGTCGGTGGCAAGAACGCTCGTCGCGGGTGCCGAACTCACGCCCGTAATACGATCGGTGTCAAGAACACTCGGCAGCTGGTGCCGAGGCTTAAGACTTAGAGATTTTTTGGAGGTCTTGACTGCCGAACTCAAGTCCGTAATACGGTCGGTGGCAAGAATGCTCGGCAGCTGGTGCCGAGGCTTGAGACTTAGAGATTTTTTGGAGGTCTTGACTGCCGAATTCAAGCCCGTAATACGGTCGGTGTCAAGAACGCTCGGCAGCTGGTGCCGAGGCTTGAGACTTAGAGATTTTTTGGAGGTCTTGACTGCCGAACTCAAGCCCGTAATATGGTCGGTGGCAAGAACGCTCGGCGCGGGTGCCGAACTCACGCCCGTAATACGATCGGTGTCAAGAACGCTCGGCAGCTGGTGCCGAGGCTTGAGACTTAGAGATTTTTTGGAGGTCTTGACTGCCGAACTCAAGCCCGTAATACGGTCGGTGTCAAGAACGCTCGGCAGCTGGTGCCGAGGCTTGAGACTTAGAGATTTTTTTTGAGGTCTTGACTACCGAACTCAAGCCCGTAATACGGTCGGTGGCAAGAACGCTCGGCGCGGGTGCCGAACTCACGCCCGTAATACAGTCGGTGTTAAGAACGCTCGGCGCGGGTGCCAAACTTACGCCCGTAATACGATCGGTGTCAAGAACGCTCGGCAGCTGGTGCCGAGGCTTGAGACTTGTTGATTTTGACAAAGCAGAGGAAGTTGAAAGAGTTTTTGTTCTCTTCGAAAAAGTCTTGGGAATTTGCCGAACTCACGCCCGTAAGACGGTCGGTGTCAAGAACGCTCGGCAGCTGGTGCCGAGGCTTGAGATTCGACGGTTCTGACGGATGTGACGGCCTCTGGGTTTCTGACAGATGTGACGTCCATTAATGCTGCGTCCCCTGGGCTTCTGCTGACGTGACTGTCATTAATGAGCCGTTCGGCTAGGCGTGGCAAACAAGGCGACGATTGGAGTCGCCTTTTGTCGTTTTGTGGGAGTGGGCATGTGGTAACCTCGATTGACGCGCTGGCTTCTCTATAAAACCCCCACCCCCTCTTCATTTTTCACTTTTCAATTCTTCGCTCTGGTGTTTTGGTTTGTTCTTGCTAGAGCTCCAGGTGATCGCTGACCTTTTTCCGGCGAGCTTTCCGACGACATCTCCGTTCATGATAACTTATATTTTAGTTTCTAAACATGTCTGTCTCCGTCTCCTCTTCTTCGTCCGAGCCCTCCCTTGAAGTTACCGAAGCTCCGACCTCTAGCCGACCTCACAAAAGCAAGAAGGTGTTCGGCAAAGATTCTGTCGTGGTGGAGCCGAAGCGCATGGGGGAGTTCGGCAGATTACCGGGGCCGCTGACTGGGCTTCACAGGGTTCGGGAGCTTCCGGAGGAGGATGCCGAACGCATTGTGTACGGGAGGGCCCGGTCATTCGAGGAGAATCCGGCGAGGGAGATGACAGAGGCCGACGAGATGGTGTCAATCCTTCGCGAAGAGGACTTGGGGGTGATCCGGGACTGCTTTCAGATCCCGAAGGAGTACGAGCTTATGTTGCCGGGTCCCGGGGTTAGGGCCAACTCGCCGCTGCCGGTGACCGTGTGTTGCTGGCCGGTCGATGCCTTTATCGCCGGGGCTCGGCTGCCTCTCCATCCGTTCGCGGTTGCTGTATTAAGTTGGCTTGGGGTCAGCCCCATCCAACTTATGCCGAACGCATGGAGAGTAATAAACGGCTTCGTACTTCACTGCCAAGCCGCTGGGATTCAGCCGGAGCTAAACGTGCTTCGGACCATCTACCAGCTACATCAGGGGAACAGGTCGGCGTACCAGTACTATTTGACTCCGAGGCACGGAGGTCGGCTCGTCGTGTGCCCTGATTCCATCAAGTACTGGCACGAGAAGTTTCTTCTGGTGCGTAGCCCGGAGGCCTGGCCCATCCCTATTAGTTGGGTGGAAGGTGTGCCGAAGAAGGTGAAGGCGCTGCCGACACTTCGGCCCGAAGAGGAGGAGGCTGTACGGATACTCCTGGGTCGGCCGAAGCTTGACTGGAAGGATCTGACCGAGGACGTCCTATTTAAGGGAGGGCTCGTTCATGCCGATCCCAGTACGCGGCTTCCTTTATTCATTATCGTTGTTTTACTTCTTGCGCTTCATTTTTCATGGCTTGTTCCGAGCTAATCAACTTGTCTTATGGTGCAGAGTCTATGGATTATCATGCGGTGTTGGCGCTGAGGGCAGGCCTCCCCAACAAGGCACCGAAGAAGAGGAAGAGGGTGGTCTCCAAGCTGCCGACGGCGAAGTCTCCGAAGGTTACCGAGGTGACCGAGGAGGTGGAGATCCTGGAGAGCCCGGCTCCTGATGGCGGGGTTGCTTCGACGTCGACCAGGGTCGGCGAGTTTCCCATCGCCGCAGCCCTCAACATGGTGACGCCACCGCTGACGCGAGTGGCCGAGGAGCTCCTGACCGAAGCTCACAAAAGGATCCACGTCCCGGACTGGCAAGTTCGGAGGCATGACGGGTTCCTCGGAAATTCTTTGGCGAGCATGGAGGCCATCAAGCACCTCGCCACGCCGAAGGATCGGGCGGCCATGGAGGCCGGACGGGAGGGAGACGACGTTATCGAGATAGCGCGCTCGGCGATGTCGGTGAGCGTTGGATCTATTCCCCCCCTTTTTTATGCCGACCTTCTTAAGTTGAAATTTTTATGACTTCCTTGACTTCTAATTGCAGATCGTCGTCCATTTTGGGCACCTTACCGAGAGGCTGGCGGCCCAGGAGAAGGAGATGAAGAAGGAGTCCGACCAAGCTCGGAAGGAGAAGGCCCAGATTAGGAACGAGCTCGACAAGCTCGAGTTGAACTTTGAGGCGAAGTCGGCGAGGGTTGCCTACCTCGAGGACAGGGTCGCGACACTGGAGGGCCAACTTCTTCAGCAAAAGGAGGAGGCAGCCAGGCAGTTGGCAGAGGCTGTCGAGGCCAAAGCGGCGGCGGTGAAGCAGGCGAAGGATGCGACCTTGGAGAAGGCGCAGGGCTTCCTCGCACAGAACATGGCCAAGGCCTTCGCCGATGCTCTCGCCCGGGTGACGGAGGCCTACCCCACCGTGGACTGCTCAGGTTGGAGGTTGTTCCCGGGGCACGTTGAAGGCTTCGACCCCGAGTCGGAGGGGGAAGAAGAAGAAGAGGAGGAGAAGGGCGACGATGAACCTATGGCCGACCCCTCCGTCGGAGTTCAGGGGTCAGTGGTCGCCCCCTTGGCGACGGTGGCCCCTTCGGAGGTATCGTCCCCGACCCCCTCTCGCCGCCCCGGGAAAGAGGTCGCGCCCTGACTCCGTTTGTTTTTTTTTGTTTTTGAAGTGTAATGCCTAATAGCGGACTGGCCACCGCTACTTTTTTGAAATAAATGAAAAACACAAACTTTTTGGGCTCGATTTCGTGTCTTTGTCTGTTGACTGTTGAGCGCTCGAGCATTTGTTCGAAAGAACCCCCAAAGTCTGGGACTTAGACGACGTCTGAATCTTTGTTGCTTGTTTGTGTTTCTTTTCAGCTTGTTGTGGTAGCCCAAGATGTCGAGCGCACAGGCTCGGATGACAAAGTTCGCGCCGAAGCAGGCCTTGGGGCGACGAGGCTAGGTCTGGCAAAGTGTAGAGAGCGACTTTACGAAGTCGAGCTGGAACTGCGCCGAGCCGAAAGCGAGCGAAGCCAGCTTCAGCTCATCTTAGGGCAGCGGGACAGCGACATCCGACGTCTGGAAGGCAGGATTGCCGAGATGACCTCCTCGGGTGAGGGCGAGGGTTCGCCGGCAGCCTTCACTAGCAGTCTTCGGACCAAGTGCTTTCGCCACACATTGTCAAAGGTAACGGCGGAGAGGGACAATCTGCTTTTGGAGATTCAGCACTTGCAAACTGTGGAGACGGAGCTTCGGACGGAAGGGGAGGAGCTGTCGACTAAGGTGGCCAAGCTCACAGCTGAACGGGATGAATTAGCGGCCGAAGTCGATGTGTTGAAGAGAGCCACGGTAAATAGGAGCATCGAAGTCACTCATCTCCGTCATCTCATCGCGAGCCACGCAGGTGTTCCGAACTCGGCAGTACCTGCCTGCTTCGAGGTCGAGGTGAAAGATCGCTCCCTGAGGGGTCAGATTTCCGAACTGGAGGCAGAGGTAGCTCGCCTCAAACCGCGTTCGGGGCCAATTAATGTGAGGAGCACTTCATGTACCCGAGCGGAGAGCGAGCGTGGCATCACTTTTTACGAGATGGCGACCCGTGCACCTCTCAGCCATCCTAGCCCGGGGGATGCGCAGAGTTCAGTGGCCGTCTCGTCGAGTGGTGCATCCGTTGGCGTAGCTGCCAGGAGTAGTGCCGAGGATACGTCGCAACTCGCTGGCCTGGGGCAGGTCTCTGGAAGTAAACGTCACCGACCTCAGGTGTCTCTGAAAAGAAACATCCCTGCGCCTCGGAGGCATTGATGATCATTTTTCTTCTTCCTCTTTTTTTTTCCTTTTTTGAAGACTCTTTGTATTCAGCCAAGTGTAACGGGTTGGATAGTCGATCCTTGTTTCTTAATGCTTTGTAATCATGATGTGTGTAAGAGTTGTTTTTTAATAAAATTGGAGTTGACTCGCCCGTTGCTGTATTGCAGTTGCCCCACTCTTAGTTTAGTCGTGGAGTTGGCTTTAGAAATTCGGTCGGAGCCGGGGTTTGAGACTTGACGTTTTTTGGTGGTCTTGACTACCGAACTCATGTCCGTAATACGGTCGGTGGCAAGAACGCTCGGCGCGGGTGCCGAACTCACGCCCGTAATACGGTCGGAGTCAAGAACGCTCGGCAGCTGGTGCCGAGGCTAGAGACTTGTTGATTTTTTGCGGTTCTTGATCGCCGAACTCAAGTCTGTAATACGGTCGGTGGCAAGAATGCTCAGCGCGGGTGCCGAACTCACGCCCGTAATACGGTCGGTGTCAAGAACGCTCGGCAGCTGGTGCCGAGGCTTGAGACTTGTTGATTTTTTGATGATCTTGACTGCCGAACCCAAGCCCGTAATACGGTCGGTGGCAAGAACACTCGGTGCGGGTGCCGAACTCACGCCTGTATTACGGTCTGTACCAAGAACGCCCGACAACCGAGTGTTGGAGTCCGAATCATCGTTAATTCAAGGGGTGTGGGAGCAATTCCGAATGGCGAACCACTTCTAGCTTGCTTAGTAGCGAACTTGCGAAGTGGAATCGAACCAAGTGTTGGACTCCGTACCATTCGACGGTTGTAGGAGCAATTCCGAATGGCGAACTACTTCTAGTTCGCTTAGGAGCGAACTTGCGAAGTAGAATCGAGCCAAGTGTTGGACTCCGAACCATCGTTAATTCAAAAGGGGTGTGGGAGCAATTCCGAATGGCGAACCACTTCTAGCTCGCTTAGTAGCAAACTTGCGAAGTGGAATCGAACCAAGTGTTGGACTCCTTACCATTCAACGGTTGTAGGAGCAATTCCGAATGGCGAACTACTTCTAGTTCGCTTAGGAGCGAACTTGCGAAGTAGAATCGAGCCAAGTGTTGGACTCCGAACCATCGTTAATTCAACGGTTGTAGGAGCAGTTCCGAACGACGGTCTATCGTGGGCTCATCCGGGGACGATCCGAGGAGGTGAAGTCGAACGGGACGTGGACTCCGAACCATTGGTTGAAATCACAATTTAAAAAGTAGGTGGTAAGAGGGGAGAGAAACATGCAAATTCACAAACACAAAAGAGCTTTCTTTATTGATAATCGACGGCGAACCGTTTTACATAGTACAATTTATGAAAATGGGTTACAAGTCGGAGGACTGGAATGGCTCGATATCTCCTGATACTTAGATCGGTGCTGGAGCGCTTTCTTGGTATTTTAGGAGGTGGTCGACGTTCCAGGTCTGCGGAAGCTCTCTGCCCTCTAGGTCTTCAAGGCGATATGTTCCAGGCCGAACAACTTTCGTGATCCTGTACGGCCCTTCCCAGTTCAGAGCTAGCTTGCTCTTCTGACTGGGGAGGGATATAGTTAGCTTTCTCAAGACCAAATCTCCTTGCTTAAGGTTGGCAGGTCGGACCTTTTTGTTGTACGCCCGTTCAACTCTTCTTCGGTAGATCTGCTGCCGAATCGACGCCCTTTCCCTCAGCTCGTCTATCAAGTCCAAGTCTGCTCTGAGGTCTCTGGCATTTTGTGCTTCGTCATAGGCTGTGAGCCGAGGGGAAGGTATTCCGACCTCGAGAGGTATCACGGCCTCGGACCCATAGGTGAGGTTGAAAGGGGACTCGCCTGTGGGGGTCCGCTTGCTCGTGCGGTAGTTCCATAGGACGTTGGGGAGTTGGTCGACCCATAGGCCCTTGGAACTTTTGTCCAACCTTTTCTTGATGCCTGCGAGGATCTGCCGATTAGCGTTCTCAGCTTGTCCGTTCGACTGAGGGTGGGCGACGGACGAGAAGCGCTGTTGAATGGAGAGGTCATCGCACAGAGCTCGGAATGCAGCGCCAGTGAACTGAGTCCCGTTGTCCGTTACGAGGATACGGGGGATGCCGAACCTACAGATGATGCTCTTCCAGAAGAACTGTACCACCTTGTTCTCGGTTATAGTGGCGAGGGGTTCGGCCTCGACCCACTTTGAGAAGTAGTCGATGGCTATGATCAAGAACTTGAACTGACCCGGAGCCGGAGGGAAGGGCCCTAGTAAGTCCATCCCCCACATTGCGAAGGGGATGGGACTTGATAGGGAGGCGAGGTTGGCCTGAGGGAGGCGTCGGATGCTAGAGTGTCTCTGACAGGAGCTGCATTTCCGAACGTGTCGCTCGGCATCTTGAAGGAGGGTCGGCCAGAAGTACCCATAATTCAAAGCTCTTCGGGCCAAGGACCTAAATCCCGAGTGCGCCTCTCCGATGCCTTCGTGGAGCTCTTGTAGGGCATATTCGGCCTGATCCGGAGAGAGGCACCTTAGGTACGGTCGGCCGTCTATTTGAGAGAAAGAGCGTTTGTATAGGATACCCTCGATCAAGACAT
The DNA here is from genome assembly GCA_017893485.1 of Hemerocallis citrina. NCBI lineage: Eukaryota > Viridiplantae > Streptophyta > Magnoliopsida > Asparagales > Asphodelaceae > Hemerocallis > Hemerocallis citrina. The sequence goes on from CM030360.1 coordinate 21,017,628, forward strand.
AGCGCTCGGCCCGAGTTCTGACTCGGCGTGCTTCCTTGGGATCCGAAGGCAGAACCCCGTCCCTTAAGAATTCTACCAGTGGCTTCATCTAATTGTCTTGTAGCATGACCGGCAATGATTCCGCCGAGGCAGGGGTCTCGTCTTCGATGCTCGGCTTGGAGAGGACTTCGATCAGAACGGTCTGTTCGAGACCTTGCAGTGAGGACGAGGCCAATTTGGAGAGGGCGTCGGCCTGTGAGTTCTCTTCACGAGGGACCCGCTGGATGAGCGCCTCCTCGAAATGGTTCATGAGGGCCCGAACCTTGGTGAGGTACTTCGCCATCCGCTCGTCTCGGGCCTTGTATTCGCCCAAGACCTGATTTACGATGAGCTGGGAATCGCTGTGGATTCGGAGGCGCTGCGCCCCAGCACTTCGTGCAAGTCCGAGGCCAGCAATGAGTGCCTCGTACTCCGCCTCGTTGTTTGAGGCCTTGAAGTTCATGCGGATCGCGTACTGGAGGACGAAGTCGTCAGGGCCGTTCAGAATGATGTCGGCGCCACTTCCTTCATTACATGAGGATCCGTCCACGAAGACTGTCCAAATGGGGGGTCCATTCGGGATGTGGCCGACCTCAGGAATAGTGGACTCTACGATGAAGTCGACGAGCGCCTGCGCCTTAATTGCTGTCCGAGGCTGGTAAGAGATGTCATGCTGGCTCAGCTCTATGGACCACTTCATCAGCCGGCCCGAGGTCTCAGGCTTGTAGAGGATCTGCTTTAGGGGTTGGTCGGTGAGGACGACGATCGAGTGGGACTGAAAGTATGGCCGAAGCTTTCTCGCCGCCGTGACTAGGGCGTAGGCCATCTTCTCTATCTTCGGATAGCGGAGTTCGGCGTTCCTAAGCACCTTGCTCACGTAGTAGATCGGCCTTTGGGTTCGGTCCTCTTCTCTTACCAAGACAGCGCTCAAGGTCTGCTCGGAAGCAGCCAAGTAGACGAAGAGAGTCTCGCCCGGGACCGGTTTGCTGAGCAGAGGGGGTTCACTAAGTAGGCCTTCAGTTGGTCGAACGACTCCTGTTGTGGCTGGCCCCATTCAAAACCCTTAGCCCCCCTGAGTGCTTTGAAGAAGGGGAGGCACTTTTCCCCTGACTTCGAGAGGAACCGATCGATAGCGGTGAGCCGACCGGTAAGCTTCTGCACCTCCTTGATGTTCCGAGGCGGGGCCATGTCTAATATGGCCTTAATCTTCTCGGGATTAGCTTCGATCCCTCGTTGGCTTACCATGAAGCCGAGGAATTTTCCCGAGGAGACCCCGAACGCACACTTGTTCGGGTTTAGCCGCATGCTGTGCCTTCTCAACACGCCGAAGGCCTCCTGGAGGTCGGCCACGTGATCCGAGCCTCGGACGCTCTTAACAAGCATATCGTCAACGTACACCTCCATATTCCGGCCTATCTGGTTTTGGAAAACCTTATTGACGAGGCGCTGATAGGTGGCGCCCGCGTTCTTCAAGCCGAACGGCATGACCCGGTAGCAGTAGAGGCCTTGGTCGGTGACGAAGGAGGTCTTCGAAATGTCCGGGGGGAACATTCGGATTTGATTGTACCCCGAGAAGGCGTCCATGAAGCTGAGGAGCTCATGGCCCGAGGTGGCGTCAATAAGGGGGTCGATGTTCGGGAGAGGGAATGGATCCTTCGGACACGCCTTGTTTAGGTCGGTGAAGTCAATACATATCCTCCACGAGCCATTGGACTTCTTGACCATTACAACATTCGACAGCCACTCGGGGTAATTTACCTCCTGTATGAACTTGGCCTTCAGAAGTTTATCAACCTCCTCCTTGATGGCCTGTTGTCGCTCGGGAGCGAACTTTCGCCTTTTTTGCTGAACCGGTTTGCACCCCGGTTCGACACTTAGGCGATGGACGAGCAGCTCCCCGGAAATGCCGGGCATGTCCGCGGCCGACCAAGCGAACAAGTCGCGGTTATCCCGGATGCATTGAATCAGGTCCGAGCACAGTGCGGTCGGCAAGGACTTGCTGATGAGGAACTTCCGGCTCGGGTCCTCGTCCGAGAAGAGCACTTCTTCTAACTCGTCCGCCGGCTCGGACGTTGGCCGAGCTTTTGGCTCGGGGATTTCTAGTGTCTCGAGCGAGAGCACTGGTCCCCCGGTGGAAGTCATGTAGCACTTCCGGACTGTTTCTTGGCTTCCCCTGATCTCCCCTACTCCCGACCGAGTGGGGAACTTCATTTTCAAATGATACGCCGAGGGGATAGCTTCCAGGGCGGCTAGGCCGGGACGGCCTAGAATGACATTATACGCTGTCGGGACGTCGACGACCATGAAGTCCATCGGCTCGGTCCGGGTAGTAGGGGTGCTTCCCGCAGTAACGTCTAGGGTTATCACCCCCTCGACGGTTACCGGGACCCCCGTGAACCCGTGGAGTGTGTAACCGGCCGGCTTGAGACGGTCCCGGGACAGCTGCAGGCCTCGGAAGGCCGAGAGGAAGAGGATATTGACCGAACTCCCATTGTCTACTAAAATCCTCTGCACCTTGAAGTTGGCCATGCGGAGGTCGATGACAAGGGCATCGCAGTGTGGGGTTTGGACCCCTTCGAGGTCGGCATCGGAGAAAGACACAGGGATGCCGAGACCTTTGGGGGGAGGGGCACTGTGGACCGAGTTGACCTCTCGAACGAAGGCCTTCCGGGAGGAATTAGAGGAGCCCCCCATGGGACCTCCGTGGATCAGGTGCAGAACCCGTTCCTCCTCGAACTCGGGTGTTTCCTCGTGCCGCTCGGAGCGCTTGTTAGCCCCCCGAGGCAGAGGAGAGTTGCGATCTGTCCGGTCGTTAGCCTTCACGAACTTGGCCAATTGCCCCCTCCGGATGAGGGCTTCGATCTCATCTCTCAAAGCCCGGCAGTCGTTCGTGTCGTGGCCGTGGTCTCGGTGGTAGCGACACCACTTGTCTTTATTTCTCCTCTTCGCCGGGGTGTGCATCCTCAGAGCTGGAGGGATGACCCCCTCCTTCTCCACTTCCATTAGGATAGTAGAGACGTTAGTGGTGAGGGGAGTGAACTTCTCGAACCTGGGGGGAGGGCGACGCTGACCGCCATTGTCCTTCTGAGCTTTCTTGGACCCCTCTTCCCCCGTCGCCTTCCTCTTCGACCCTGTGGAGGGCCCTCCGAAGCTCGGAAGGGCTTCAGCCTCCTCTGCTCGGATGTACTTCTCGCACCTCAGGAGGAGGTCGGCGAAGTCATGCGGTGGCTTCTTGGCTAGGGACGATCGGAGGTTGGCGTTGAGGACGTTCGACTGGAACGCCACGGTCGCCACCGACTGGTCTAAGGAGGCGATAGACCTTACCTCTGCGGTGAATCTTTTCACATAGTCCCGCAGCTTCTCTTCCCTTTCCTGCCACAGGTTCAGCAGGGAGAGACTTGTCTTCTCGGCTCGCCTGCTACTCACGAAGTGAGTAATGAACAGTGTTTCAAACTGCTCGAACGAGAAGATGGAGGAGGGGGCGAGCCTGGAATACCATTCCCGAGCCGACCCCCTGAGGGTGGCAGGGAAGGTCCTGCAGAGCACGGCGTCGGAAGCTTGGTGGATCAGCATCAGGGTCTTGAAGCTTTCGACGTGATCGACCGGGTCGGATTCCCCTGAGTATGTTTCAAACTGCGGAGGTTTGAAACTCCTCGGTATGTGGGCCTCCATGATCGACCGCGAGAAGGGGGGTCGGCTGGGACGGAAGGTTCCTGCTCGTGACTCCTCCTCCCTGTCCATGCGGCCGATACGCCTTTCCACCTCGTGGATACGGCGGATGAGGGCGTCGTCCCTTCGGTGGTAATCGTATGACCCCCCGGACTCCTCTTCATAGGAGGGGGAGCGCGGACTGCGGTGCCTGTAGTCCTGGGATTGGCGAGGACTGTATTGCTGCCGCTGGCGGCTAGGAGCCGGGGAAGGACTTCGGGTACGGCGACGAGGGCTGGGGTCCCTCGGGGGCATCGGAGCCCTCTGAGCATTTTGGACGTTCTGCCGAAGGTTGAGAGCCTGCAGAACGGTCTCCTGAAATTGGAGGAATTCAGCCCGACTGATAGGCGCCTCTCGGTCCCTCGGATGACGCCGATCCCCGGGGGAATGCGGCCTCCTCCTTCGGTGCTCGGGAGATGCCGCTCGGCCTCGGCGGTCCGGGGACCTTCTACCGTCTCGGCGACGAGGGGACCGCTCACCCTGACGCTGGCGGGAGGCTCCCTCTCAGGCCCGCCTCTCCTCAAGGTGGGTGCGGAGGTCGTTGTCCTTCTGGCAGTTCAGGAGTGTGTTGCGGAGGTCGGGATGATGTGAAGCCATTGAGTCCAAGGACCCCTTATAGACCGAGACATGGTCCGGGTTGAGGGGCTGCTTCTGCTTCCGACCGTTAGGGCCTGAAGGGCCATTGTTGGGCTGTTGCTTGGGATGAGGAGGTGGGACCTGCTGGGCCGGAGGAGGAAGGTCGGACTGCGGAATAGGGTTGACAGGGGCTTCCTCCGTAGGGTCGGCGGGATTGGCCACACGGTTCGACCCTCTAGATCTGACCTTCTTCGGAGGCATGGCTGCAGAAGACGACAGGAAAGAAGCTGAGGCTGTTCGTGTGGTTGTTCCCACAGACAGCGCCAATCTGTTACCGCTGATTTCGGTGTAGGGGTAAACAGATGAATTTGTGAGTTCGAGAAAACCTGAACAGTTGACTCAAGCCTTCTTGCTCCTGCCGCAACCTGCAAGGAAGTGCGAGACACCGGGGTTGATTCCGGCGACGCACCCTCCGACGCTCTTGTCAGTAAACAGTGGAGATTTTAAAGAAAGAGCTTAAGGTGTGAAAAAAGTGATTAACCTGTGACAATCGTAGGTTGGAGGTATTTATAGCCGCCATAGGAGTGAAGTTAGGGGCCTGATTTCCTGTCCAACTGTTAGGAGTAAAATCCTCCCAATTAGTTTAGGAAACTAATCCCTAATCCCCAGGTGAGAGGGTAACTGCCAATCAAGCCCTTTGATTTGGTCAAATCAGTGGCCTTGATTCCCTTTTGTTGGGCCGGGTTTGTATCGGGTCGGAACCCGTACCCGGCTAAGGCGGATCCATTCGCGGGTTATTGGTTCTTTGCAAAAGAGACCCAGTACCTGCTTTGGACCCGTTCGTACGTGGAATTACCATTTTACCCCCGGGCGTCAAGATCCGTGCCTGATTTGGGCGGTCCTAATTGAACCCCGATTTTAGCCATATCAAGTATTAAAATAAATAATTATACAGAATTCACATAAAACAAAATCTGGAATTTTCTACATATCTGTAGTAAAATGGCCATAACTCATACCTCACAAATCGAAACTGCGATTTGTCAAAAATTCTGGAAAATAGACAGCGGGGTCTACAATTTATATTTACAAATTTATTTCATTTACTGACCTTAACAGGGTCTAAAGTACTGAAATAAAACGGGGTAGCAACAAAAACAAAAATCTTCTTATGCATTAAATCAAATAGTTCATATGCAACAAATCCAAATTAGAAAAAAATACAAAGCATGGTATAATAGATGTCCAAAATAACATGGTATGGGTATTTTAACAAGTCTACCCCAAGATACTACAGCTAACACATCAAGCATGCAAGAATATACAACACATCATGGATTATGAAACAACATACATGCATCAAGAATCTAATCATATCTAAGTTATTTCATGTGTGTGTGACAAATGATGACTACGGATGGATCAACAAATCGAGACAAGATCAAACAAGGGTTTTTCATGAGAATTAATCTAGACACAAACGCTACACTACAGGAGGTATTTAGTACTTGTATATACAAAAAAAATACAAGTTATTTGCCTTAATTGACGACGAATCTGATGGAGAGAGAGAATAACGGGAATAGATTCCCGGGCACGAACACGTTATCACGAGCGAGCAAACACGAACAAGATCATGAACACCAAGAACAACCGATTGCGAACAAGACGAAGACGATCGAGATCACGAATATAATGGTCGGCTTGATGTGCATGGAGATCAACACACGTACACACAAGGACCAAGGGCAGCCAGGGGGGTGTGTATGCACTACGGTGAAGGACCACGGTAGCCAAGGAGTGGCACGACGGCGGGAGGCTGCGACACTGGCTGGCGTCACTGCTAGCTGCCTGACGCTCGGGAGAAGGCAGGGAAGGATGGGGTGCTATTGTCGGGGGTTGCTGGGGTCGTTGGGGCTGTAGGGAGACAGGGGGGTGCCAGAGGGCAGGTCGGGGGTGCACACAGGAGGTAGAGGGAGAGGAGGATTGGGAGGTTGAGTGCAGGAAGTAGGGATGAGGTGAAATAGCGGCTATGGTTTTTTTTTGTATAGGATTAACAGTAATGATAGTTGATATATAGGATGAATATTAGGGTTTTAGGGGTGAAACGGGTCAGGGGGCTGTCGGGTTGGTGGGTAATGGGTTTTAAAACCAATAGAAATAGAATAGAGTTTAAGGGTATCGGGTTTAAAAGATCCAATAAGGAGATTAGGATATAGGGTTAAATGACAATTAGATATGCCAAGAACAATTAAATAATAAAATCAAAAATAAACCTGATCAACCAGAGACGAAAAAATAGGCAGATAAATTCGAATCAAGAAGATCAAATCACATGCGACAAAACAACAGATCGAATTTTATTGAGAATGGAGATCAAATATACGGTTCAAAAGGAGCAGAAGAATACAGTATGAATAAATACTCAGAAAAAGATAAATACATCTCAAATACATGAAAAGGGAAAACAGGGGTTACACCTTGTGATCTCCTCCTCTTTTCTTTTATTTCATTTCGTGAAGTATACTCCTTATTTCTTGTAGGCGGCCATCGATGGGGCCGAATTGAGGCAAAGGCGTCAGATGCTCCTTCAACAGGCTTTATTGGCCGAGGCAGGGTCAGATGGAGATCATGGGTCGGAACGAGATCTCCGACATACGATGAGGAATATGAAGGTGGATCTAGCAAACGAGAAGAATGCTCGAGAAGAACTGTCCTAAGAGAAAGAGGAGCTGGCTGAGGAAAAGCTGGCATAGCAGGAGAAAGAGAAGCAGATGAAGGCAGAAAATGATGACGCCCTCAATCGTATCTTCCGGGGTCAGGATGAAGGGTACAACCGTGCCCTCGTGCATATTGGGGCTAAGTACCCAGGATCTCAACCTCTGGGGCTTTTCCTTCGAAATGGAGCTGGGAGAGCTTGCTTAGCTGGTCGGAGAGGAACTTTCAGGGGGAGAGTTTCCGGCAACCCATGAGCCCTGCAACTCCACCGCCCAAACCGAAACGGCTCTTCCCGACCCCACCGTCAAACAGTGACCTCCTTCCTAGCAGTAGGCTCTAGCCTTTTTATCTGTCTTCACCTTATTGTGGAATGCCTACTGCCTTCCCTTGTAACTTTCCTTTGAAATGAATATAATCTATTTGAAGTGAACTTCTTTATTTCGAATTTCCATGGTTGGGTATCCATAGCTTGTGAGTTACTCTTTTTATCGGGCCAGGGGAAAGGTCCGATCGTAGGGGGTCTGTGTGCGACCCGGAATACTAAGCTGAGGGGTGTGCGAGCTAGGCCCTTGGCGGCGGCGGGGTCACGATGTGAGCTATCCATGGGTTGGCTTATGTCGCACTTTGTGGAAATCGGTGCATCTTTGGTCTTGGGAGTTGAAATGTTCTCTTGCCTTGGGATCTGAAACTTCCCTTCATCTTGAGCACTGAGTAGAGATGGAGGGTTGAGATCTCACCATGGAGGTTTTGCAGTGAGAGATTCGTGATTGTCCCAGAATACCACATCGAAGGGCGAGGTCTGGGACTAACGAACTTAGCAAGAGAAACTTGCGAGTGACCCAGAGTACCAGTCTGAGGGGTGAGATCTGGGATTAAATGACTTAGGGGAAAATTAGCGAGTGAACCGAAGTACCACTTCGACGGGCGAGGTCCAGGACTAACAGACTCGACGAGGAAAACTCGGGAGTAGCCCAGAATACCACGCAGAGGGGCGAGGTCCGTGACTAACGAACTAAGTGAGAGAAACTCGCAAGTGACCCAGAGTACCATGTCGAGGGGCAAGGTGCCAGGTCTAACTGACTTAGCTAGGAAAACTTGCGGCTGACCCAGGAGTATCACGCTGAAGGGCGAGGTCTAGGGTCGAAGTCGACTCGGATTTGACACAGTTTGAAAACTTGTTGAATTAAAATGAATTTTTATTCATTGGCTGCCAATAGGCGAGCACTTATTACATCCACCAGCTTTTTAGGCCTTATGACAAGCTTAAGAGCTATCATGAAACTTCATTAAGTGTTTCTGCGTTCCTAAGTTCTCTTGATAACCCTGGCCCCTGAGGTCTTCAAGTCGATACGTCCCGGAGCGAACCACTTTGGAGACTGTATGTGCCTTCCCAGTTGGGAGCTAGTTTTCCCTTCTAGCTTTGTAACCCCTGTTACCGATTTTACGGTTTTCCTGCTGTATAATTATCCTTTGCCTTCTTCATATATTGTATTCTGTATCTGGTTGAATAACTTTTTTTTTATGTTATTCTGAACCAACCTGATTTATCCTTTATATCATTTTCTTTACCATTTTATTCAGCCATTATATTGAAATTCTGCTTTTTAATTATATCCTCTAAGCCCAAGCGCAATTCTATAATCATTCTATTTGCATTATTTATTAATATATAACTAGAGCCCATTTCTTTTTGGATCCAAACCCAAACCCACCTACCCTTTTCCCCAGTAACAGCCAATCCCCAAAATCTCTCCATGCTCACATCCCCCACCAGCCTCCTGATAATCAGAAACTAACCCCCTATGATCTCCCTCACTATCTTAACTAATCCCTATCATCTTTATTAACCCCTATTACTAATCACTCTAATTAATTAAAACCCCCTGAAACACCTTCTCTCTCCCCTTTCCTCTGTTTTCCCCCGAGACCCAATCCCCACATCTTCCTCGCGAGCCCCTGCCTTCGCCAGCCGTCGAGCCACTTGATCCTCCACCGCTGCTCCATCCTTGTCGCGACCTCCAGCCCCCATCTTGCCATCGACTTCCCGTCGCCTCCTTCCAGCCACCAACACAACCTCGAACCACTCATCATCGCCCTCGTCCACTGCCGTCGACTGCCTCCTTGATCATCCGCCTTGTTGCCTCAGTCAACAACCGATCATCAACATCGGAGTTTGATCTTGCGCTTGATCATCGATCGTCGATCGTCATCAAAATTTGTACCCGGTCGTGATCATCACATCAAGATTCGCTCTGTTCGCGATCGTCGTCGTTGCCGCCAGGATTCTCATCCCATTATTCTATTTTAAAGTCTATATTCATCAAATTATGCAAGTCACTTTTCACTCTCGAATCATTACTGTATCGCATTCAAGCTTGTCATTGAAACTCCACAAGTAGATCCTGATTATTCATCGTATTGTTATACTGGTTATCTTCCGTTGAGTATATTGAGGGTTTACACGAGTCAACCAAGATATTCTTAACTTTGTGCCATTATTGATTCTAAAATATCGAATCTTCCATGCATTCACGTGGTACTGATAATGGAAGTTACTCATGCATGACACCGCACAAATAAACTATTGTAGAATTGATTATTAGGTTGATGTGCTTGAGTGATTGATTGATGCCTTCATTGTGTAAACCATACTGAATCTAAGATTTGTCGAAGTTCATCATGTTTAGATCGCTTTTATTTCAAGAGTTATGTTGAACCCTGATCTTCACTGTCTGTCTGGAACTCATAAGACCTTTTTGACCCAGTATTTGACACAAACAATTATAACTTCCTAAACAAAAATTGTAATCCTGTGTTTCTAGTTTCCAGAACATCTAAAATATTTGAATTCCAAGTTTTATTGCAAGAGTTATGGTGCTTTTACTACTGCTGCTTTTTTACTTTCAGAATTCATGATTCATGTATTCCTTCATATTTAAGTTATTAAAAAGCTAAGTTAATGCTAGAATATTGCCCTAATAAATTTCAGATTATTAGTTAACATGATTAGGAACTTAATGGATATTTTTGATGATTTAAAATTTGAATTTTACTTGTTTTACTATTGTAACAACTGAATGTCGATTCAGTTAGAAGCTTATAATCAGTAAAGTATGAGGTAATTCACTTATCTACTGTTATCGGAATCTGTATTGTGAGTATGCACTGGAATCGTTGAGAAGTCTAGTTTCTCGAACTTCTGATGGATCTAGTTTTGGATTTCTGTAATAGCGGGAAACTTGATTTTGGTACCAGTAGTCCACTGTTGTCCAGAATTGTGTTTCCCATGTTCACTGAATATGATTGTGTATACATCATTATAACTGCTAAATTGGATTGTAATAAATGCATTACATGATCTATTGCACTTTTGATATTCTCTTATTGCATCACTCCTATTGATCGTACTCTTGATTTCGATTGATACCATCGTTCATAAAATTTCTCTGATTGCATAATATAAATGATTGCATCGATAAAATGTTTAACAAGCCGGGGTTAAAGGGGGACTTAAGAAGTGGACAATGTAGAGACTGTACTCGGAGAAGGGGCCCGTGTTTCCCTAAATATTGTTATCGGCTATTGTTTTATTGATTGATTATGGCTTACGACGGTGACCCGATCTATCGTGTATTGTATCGTTGCCGAATTATCATATTGTGCATTGAATATTGAATCGTGATTAGTGAATATTGATTATCATTGCCGAGTACATGATCTATAGAGTACACCACTTAGGTCTAAACAACATTGATTGTATACACGGAACCTGTGGTATGGGACGTAGTAGTACGTGCATTAGTCACGCTAAAAGCTAATAGACTTAGGAATTGACACAATATTGACACTATATTTTGAACATCGTCATTGCTATTGATATTGAATATTGTTATTAATATTGACATCGACCATTGAGTATTGACATCGAATATCGAAATATTGTTTATTGTTATACCCATCACATTGTAACCATTGATATTGATTATTGCTATAGTCCATTGTTATTGATTCCTATTATTTTATTGAATTTATTGTTATACCGTATTTCCATTGTTCATTGCTTTCTCTACTTGCTGTCCATGACTTGCTCTAAGGACAAATTTCTCCACTTTTAGATGTGGTTCACAGGTGATCAAGGAGAGTTACCTGTGGAGAACAATCTTTCTGAGGATTTATTGTTTTCTAGATTGATCGTTATTTTATTGGATTTCTTGTATTGAGTTTATTAACATTGTATTATGGGCTTGACCCAGAGATTGTTATTTTGTTTTCAGATGTTGGGTTATCATATTTGGTTATTTCATGTTTTATTCCAAGTATTGTTATTCATGTGATTATTCTTATTACATGCGTGGTTGTATCTATTTTGTTATATTGTTGAGTTGAACAATAACAGCTTATGGATGACATAAGCCATTCGCTGGACCAATGTCACGCACTTGTGTTACATATTTTTGGGAAGCAGGGCGTGACATGCTTGGTTCGGAAACTTAAAGCCTTCTTAATACCAGGACGCCATCCTTGATGTTAGCCGAGCAAACTTTCTTATTATGGAATCGCTCTATTCTTTGCTCATAGATGCTTCTCCTGATGGATGACCGCTCTCGCACAGGAGATCTAGATTGCCCCTGAGGCCATTGAAGTTCAACTCCTCATCGAAGCTCATTATTCGGGGTGACGACAGTCCGACCTCTAGAGGGATGACAGCCTCGGTTCTGAAAGTAAGGTTAAAAGGTGATTCGCCCATTGGAATTCTCTTGGTCGTCCGATATGACCATAGTACGATAGGTAGCTCATCGACCCACAATCCCTTAGGAGATTTGTCTTCGCTTCTTGAGGTCTTCCAGAATTTGGCGATTAGCATTCTCGACCTGCCTATTGGATTGGGGGTGGAAGATAGAGGAGAACCTATGTTGGATTCCTAGATCTGTGCAGAATTACGGAACCCTTTGCCCATGAACTGAGTACCGTTGTTAGTGATTAGAATCCGGGGGATCCCAAACTGGCAAACAATATGCTTCCATAAGAACTATAGGGCTTGATGCTCGATGATGGAGGCCAAAGGCTCTGCTTCGACCCAGTTTGTGAAGTAATCAATGGAAACAATCAGGAAGCATCGTTGGCCCGTCGCTTTAGGAAGGGCCCGACCAGACCCATTCCCCACATGGCAAAGGGAGCTGGGCTCGCCAGCAACTTGAGTTCTTCTTGGGGAACGTGCCTGATGGTGGAGAACCTCTGACATGGGCCAGCATTTTTGGACAAGGTCTTGAGCGTCCTATAAAAAGAGTAGGCCAGTAATATCCATGGTTGAGGATCGTCCTCGCGAGTGCACCTGCCACCCATGTGGCAACTGCAGACTCCCCGTGCATTTCTTCGAGTGCATTTCTTCGAGTGCATATCGGAATTCCTCGGGGGTCAGACATCGGAGGTAAGGCCATCTGTCGGCCATTGTGTACGACCGCTTGAAAAGTACCCCTTCAATGAGCACAAATCTCTTAGCCCGGACTCGGATCCTACGTGCTTCATATGGTTTTTATGTCAATTTGCCATTCTTTAGAAAGTGTATTATCGCCAACTGCGTAAGGGGTTCGATGCAAAGAATTTTGGGGCTCTTCCTATCGATGTAGGGTCAGACAAGGACCTATACTAGCACTGTGCAATTGAGACCCTCAAAGGAGGAGGATGCCAACTTAGACAATGTGTTAGCCTTGCTGTTCTGTTTTTTTGGGATTCTGACGGATGAAGCCTCCTCGATGTCTGCCAAAGGTAGCTTGACTTGAGCCAGGTATTGAATCATATGGGTGTCACAGGGCTCGTATTCCCCGCTGACCTGGTTGACTACATGCTGCGAATCACTGAAGGCCTTGACCCATTTCTGTAACCCATGTTTTTCATTTTATGTATTTTGGAGTGTATTTTTTATTTTTGTGTATTATTATATCTCTTGTATTTTTCGGAACCGTATATTGAATTATTTTCAATATATATTCTTTTTCTTTCATTTTTGACCTCATTGTGCTGATTATTCGTCGTTTGCTCATTTTTCGTCATTTTGAATTCTTTTTCTCATTTTCTTGGCCTCATTCATCATATTTATTTATTTTGGTGATGTGGTGGATTTTTTGTGGTGATTTGCCCAAATTGTGATTTTTGGCCCTTAAGGAGATTTTTAAGAACCATAGAATTCTCTATATATTGCATCCCCATTTGAAACCTACCCAATACTCATTACTCATTTGTATACCTATTAATTCCTATTGATATCGACTACCTATTAACCCACAATTAACCCATATATAAAACCCCCTAATCCCCTTTAACCCTAACCCTAATTGTATTTCTTCCTCTCAAAAGTACCCGGCCTCCTTCCTCTTGATTTTGCTCCCGGCCCGCCCTTCCCCCACACCAACCGACCAGCATCCATCCACTACCCGGCCATCCCACCATACAACATCCCCTACTCCACCATACTACAACATCTCCATCGAAAAAAACCTCACTTTTCCTCTAACCAGCACTACCATCATCCAAAACAGTGCAAGGCCTTCTCTTTGTGGTGTTTTTGAAGTGGATATCATCCACTTTGGATCATGCATTAAGGAGATTGATCGTATGGCATTTTTGGTTCGTGGGTTCGCTTGGATTCGCGCTAGGAGAGATTTTGTTCGTGGGTTTTGCACTTGGATTCGTTTGCGTCGTGTTTCACTCCATTAAGAGGCAAGTAACTTGTACATAATTTCATTAGGTTGATACAAGTCAAAAAGTTCACATATAGGGTAGTTGAGTCTAGAGACGGCCAAAAATTATATTTTTATTTGTGGGTTTTATCTTTATTGTATAAACCAGGCCATAGATGACTTATGACATGAGAATTGATAGGTTGATGCCCTAGGTTTCACCCAAACTTGATTTTGATCGTGTATGTGACATAATGCATGCTATGTGTTTGATTGATTGCCCATGTGAGAAATATTAGGTTTTGACATGTTAGAAACCCTTAAATATGATATTTAGATGAATGGTAGGCTGCATTTCAAATTTGGGTGAGTTTGGTTCATTATTATGAAAATTATGACGTTTCTAAGATGATGTGTGAAATCTGGAATTTGCGGTTGTTCTGTGTTGTTTGCTGTTTTCACCTATACTAGGGTCCGAATCTCAACTTGAAGATTTCAAAGTGAATTGTATATAATTGAGTCTACTTTCAAACCCCACTAGTTTTACCTGATTTGGAGTTCGTATGACCGAGATATGATAGTTTTGGTACAGGTGGGTCGGTAGTTTCCAGATTCAGTTTGGTGTAGATTTTGTTAACTATTTATTTTCAAGAACTAAGCTATACATAATATCTTGCCATAATATTTTGCTCAGTGTTTCCTCATGATGTTAGGAACTTTTCAGATTTTTGGTGTATTTTAAAGATGAGTTTTGTGCGATGTTTCATATCTTTTTCTAAAATCTACTTTTGCTATAAATTGCGTGCTGTTCAGTATTGAACCCAGTTTTCACGCTAATTCCTTATGGTTTATGAAAATTATTTGTGAGATATGAAAGTTGGAAAATTTTATCTATTTTCGCGTCGTTTTGGCAGAATTGGATTTCGATTCGCTGATTGCGAGATATCCCTATTTTTGTACAGTAGTGTTGAGAAATTCCAGATTCGTCAAACCATGTTTTTGTGATACTTCTTATTTTTGATGACTTATCTATACTTACTAGAATATTATGAAACTTATTATTTTGAGTCTATATCTATAGGGGATTACCCCATATTTTTTTTGGAATTATTTGATATGATTTCATGCCGTTTTCATGCGTTTAAAGTCGTTCCCCTGTTTTCTGGATGAACATGAAATCTGTATTCAAATTAGTTTTAAGCTGAGATGTTGTGAACTAGTATATGACTTTATTATACTCGTTGGATGCGTGTGGATGTCTAGTTTCCAGATCCTTTGACGGATCATGATTTTCTTGCCTTTAGCTCTTTGAATCACTGTTTTAGTACTGCTTGGTCTTGCTGTCCTGATTATGAACATAGGCTATTTTGCTCGTATATGTGAATGTATATTACCCATGCATGCTGATTTGATTCCCTGAACCTAAACCTGATTATATCATGTTAATTTGGCACCATTTCGTATACACTCATGCCTGTTTGGTAACCATAATAATAAATGATCAAGCAGGGGTTAAGGGAAAGATCTAGTAGTGGATAATTCAGAAACGTGTACTCGGAAGGGGGCCCGTGTTTCCCATATTTAGAATTTGGTATATGATTTGGATTATTTGGAATTTGGTATATGATTTGGATTCCTGTTCCTGAGTACACTGCCCTCTATGGTCCACTATGAAATCTAAAGTGAAACTGTTGTGTTGTAGTAACCATGTAGGGTGAGTTGCAGTCTTGCTACCTAGATAGTATTCACACAAGACTTGAACTTAATACTTGAACATGATACTTGACACGATACGTGCATGCTTGATACTTGACTACATGATACATGAGATTTGATACTTGCTACCAGATACATGATTACCTGTTACCTGTATACCTATTACCTGATTATCCTGTTACCTGATTATTTGTTACCTAATTACCTGATACATGATACATGATTACACAACACTTGACACTTGATGCAAGTTTATAAGATACTGGTTTGCTTGACACTTGATTTATGCCGTGTACACTTGACACTTTTACCATGCTAATTTGTCTAGGTTGACATTATACCTATACCATGTGCTAGTTAGTTTCCCCACTCCATGTGCTTGTATCCTACTCTATTTGTGACCCGCGACTTGCAATTGACAGGTACTTGTGTTTTCTCTTTTTCTCTTTCCTGCATTCGTTGAATTGCAGATTTTGGAAGACAGGTTCCAGACAGTATTGGTGATATGATGTACTAGATGCTGGAATTTTGCTATTATTATTTCTTGTAGTTGCTTGAACAATATTGTATTTTGAGACTTGTATTTATTCTTGTATTTGGGCAATGTAACCCAGGATTATTTGTGTATTTCAGATCATGACTATTTGAGAATAATATATTTTATTTCAAGTATTCTTGTTGGTATTTGGTTCATATGTGCATGTGGTTAACTTTTCTGGCTTCCGAATCTGATTATATACTGTGATATGTTGTAAAGATTCTTGAACAGCTTATGGATGATGAAAATCATTCGCTGGGCTTTTGTTCCGTACTCGTATTCCGTATTTTTGGGAAGCGGGGCGTGACAATTTCACTCCGTCTTTCCAAGCTAGGAGGAGTCCAATGATCAGTGCCTCGTATTCGGCCTCATTGTTAGAGCCCCAGAAGTTTAAGGTGCAAGGAGTGCTGGAGGGTAAAACTTTCCGGACCATTCAGTATTACACCTGCTATGCTCCCTTCTTCGTAGGAGGAACCGTCCACATAGAGCTCCCATAATGGGTGTTCATCCTGGACCTCGGTCGACTCAGGAATAGTGCATTCGGTGATGAACTCGACGAGTGTCTGGCTCTTGATAGCAGTTCTCAGCTTGTAATCGATGTCGTGCTGACTGAGCACGATGGACCATTTGACCAATCGTTCGGAGTTCTCT